>JTLS01000397.1:0-19797 GCA_000826855.1 Basidioascus undulatus
GGAGGAGGGGGGCGAGTGTCTCTCTTACCAGCCGGCGCGCACACGGTGGACCGACGCTCTAACGAAGATGTGATCTCTGCCCTCTCCCTCGCGCCCAACATCCAGATCCACCTCATCTCAAGCAACATGGCGCGGCCTTCCGCTTCAGGACGCAGCGTCCGCGCTCGCCCGCGGGCTCACACCCACCCTCCGGCACATCACGTTCATCGGCCCGCGCGGCCACAACTTCTTTGATGTGCGGCGCGCGGCGGACGGGGAGGTGCGCGTGGTGGATGTGGGCAAGAATGGGAGGGGGGTGGAGGAGGGGGAGCGGGACGGTCAAGGGGGGCCCGGTGGGTGGTGGGGAGGGGGAGAGGATGAGGGGACACGTTTGAGGGGTTGAATAGAATCGATACTGGAGATATTGTTCGGGCATCACTCAGACCTTCACTGCTAACCGCCCAGAATCGATCGCTTCGCTTTCGTTTCGCATTCCTGCTCGATTTCAAACCTCGTCCTGCCTCACCCGCTCGCTCACGCCGCTGGATGTGCCTACTCGTCCATATCGCTGGTAGATCTCACGGTTACGCTTTTCCCCGCTGTCCATTTCCTTCGTTTCTCTGTTTCCTTGCTGTCAACTGTCTGTGTGCGATGTCATCCGCGCGCCAATTCACTGCCACCCCTCATCACGTTTAGTCCATCAGCTTCATTTCGCTTTGCCCCGGCTGCGGCAGGCGTCGGGACCGGCGGAGCAGCCGGAGTGGGCGTCGCAGCGGGGGCGGGGCTCTGTCCGTCTTGCTGGACCGGTCCGGCTGGCTGCGCAGCGCCGCCGCCCGAGCCGCTCAGACCGCCCTGAGCCCCGGTCCGGGCGATGCGGTATTCGGCGTAGGCGAGGGTGTCGCAGGTGACGGGCTGCAGCGGTGAAAGGGCGCGCGCGGAGCAGTAGTTTGAAGTTTCTCGGTCACGAAGGGGGTGAGAGCGAAAGAGGGGGCGAGTATTGGAGGGGATTTACTGTTCCAGCAGAATTAACAAGTGGGAGTGCGAAGCATTGAATTCGGGCGGCGCAGGCGGTCGAGGGAGACAGGTTCCCGTTCACGTACTGCGCTGTCGACCGACGGAAGAAAGTCAGCCGGAAGTCTCTCCTTGTGATCTGATAAGATACTCACCGAACCGTGGACCGACGCAGGTTGCTTCGCATGCTCCTCGCACCTCCGTCAGCTCTACGAGCGCAGGGAGGAAACACGCACCGCCCGTGCAGGCCGCCCCCTCGGCGAGCTTCGCGAACTTGGCGTTGAACGCTTGAGCGTCTGGCCATTGGCAAGAGTGAAGACCTGTTGCCGAGGCAGGAGGACGGGTGTGGCCTCCGAGAAAGTGGAGAGAGCGAGGCTTAGGAGGAGAGCGTGCATGGCGGGCGGGCGACTGGTGAAAGCGTGAAGGGAAGAAAAGTGATTGGGAGAGTGCTGGACTCGAAATCGGAGGATATAAAGTAGCTTGGGGAGCATGAGGTGAACGGTCAAGCGGCGTGGGCGGGTCTAGGACATCTATAGGGGTAACTTACATCTTGAATAGAAGCGCACTGCGCTGATATGGTCGAACGAGATGATGAGGTCAAGAAGCGACGCATAAAACCCAAGGACGACGACCCGGCGAGCTGCACAGCCGAGGGCGTGCTTTTTCACTGATTGTTTCGACGGCAGCATACTGTGGAAGTTTGAGCGGCCTTTCCTCAGTTGAACTCAGACGCATCGAAGATCTGAAGGAATTGTCTGGGCGTTGGGAAAGGGGGGGCGTTGCTAGTCAGGCGGGCAGCCGCGTTCAGATCCGTACAGCCTGAAGGAACAACGTGCCTGAACTGGCTGCTTCAGCCTTCGTTTTGCCGTTATAAACATTACTTTTAACAGCGAACCGGAACACTTCCGGCTTTCGATATAGTGTGTCCTGCGCAGAAATCTGAAGGAGCCTCGCAATGCCGGGGCGAGGTTGCTACGCACCAATTGCAGGTTGCACGGCCTATTGCTTCTAAGCGATGCCACCGTCAGTATATGGCTCAGGCTTTGGTCTTGTACAAGGATTTTGGTTTTATAAGCGCTTGACACCCTTTCGCACAAGGCGATCCACTGACTGCCACGCAAGTTCGGCCTGAGGCATGCTTCGTTCCTTTCTTCACGCCTCAGCTGTAGAACAATCTCTGAGAATATTTTTAAATCTTACGTTATGTCTTTCGTGTAACCTGCGTCTGAGGGGACGCACCGTGATTGCCAGGCCGGAAAGAGGACTCTGAGCAGCCTGGCTCGAATGCGAGGATCCCTACCCATCAGTCTTCTGCTACACAAACATATTCCTGTGGAATAGTCTGAATGCTATATTTCTTTGTTTAGTACAACGTCTATTCGTGAAGTGCTAAGATCTTGAAAGCAGTGGGCTGCGTAGTCGGCCTTCTAGAGTTCATATCGGCGATACCACAAATGCAATTGGACGCGTGCCGGCGCGTCTCGCCTTGTCTCTTTCACCTTCTCCATTCCAGTCTTCTCATCCCATCTCCGCGTTTTATGGCAACAACGTCCCAGTTACGAAAGGGCGGGTCGTCCAGCACTTCAGCCCTCGCAGAGGCCTCTCTGCACTCTCAGATCCACGAGCTACGCGAGCGAGGTGCGCGTCTTCCCTCCTCCTGCTCGCCTCGTAGCTCACCCCCCACAGAATCTGCCATCCTCGCCAAGCGCGATGCGCTGCGTGCGCGAATTCCGCCAGACGAGGCGCTCACGAACCAGATTCTCGCGTCGCTCGTGGCCGAGTCGGAGCGCCGCGCAGCCGCCGAGACGGCGCATGCGTACCGCATGACGGGATGGAGCTGCTTCGAGGTGGAACTTACGCGCGGGAAGCGCGAGCGCGCGAGGCGGAATGGGAAGAGGAAGGGCGTGGGGGTCCGGCTGGAGGTGTTCTGTCGCGGTGAGTGACTGCCGGTGGACTGCGGGAGGTGGACCACGCGTAGGCTGACGCGCCGGGTTGGTGTACAGAACGATACCATCAACCCTACTACCTCATTTTCGCCTGTGCGCCGCCGCCGTCGGACTCCGACGCTCAGGCTCAGCCCCGCCTCGAGATTCCCCATCACACCATCCCGCATTTCTTCCCCCTGCGGAAGCTGGGAGAGCGGTATCTCGGCTGGAGAGTGCCGGGCGAGCAGGAAGACGAGGAAGGGCGCGTGGTGAATGAGGTCAACATGGAGGTGGGTCTTCCTCCGCATCGGGACCCCAAGCGCCTAACTGAGTTCGCTCAATTTCCGCCGCAGTTGTTCCTCCAACGCGTCCAATCCCATCTCACCGCCTTCGTTTCCCGACGCGAGCAAGTCCTCGCACTGCGAGAGATCACGACCCCCATACCAGCCTCGCAGCGGGGAAGCACCGGCGCGAGCGTACCTTCCAAACCAGCGCAGCAGCTTCCCTCTCCCTCGCCCTCTCCCTCCCCCGACGATCCGCCGCCGGATGCGCCCGCAGCGGACCCTGCGCCGCTCGTGCGCGCGCGCATGTCGGAAGCCGCAGATGTGATTGACGTTGAGTGGGACTTGCATCCTGCGCCGGCGAGCGGGTGGCGAAGACGCATGGAGGTCCATGTCGAGCTGGAGCCAGGGCGGGACCGCGTGCGCTGGAGGCTGGGGGAGGGCGTGCTGGGTGGGAGTGTGGATGTTCAGGTCGTGGAGGAAGAGTCTGAGACGCGTCGGACCTCTCATAGTGCGTCCGTTTGCAACGTCCGTCCTCGTGCACGGCGTTTCATCCGTACTAACTCGCGCATTTTCCATTCTCACAGCTCCCCAATCTCGCCGCATACCCCAACCATCCCTCCTCCGCCTGTTTTTCTCGAATGCGATCGAATCCGACGGCGACGATCTCGACATCGTCGTGCGCCGGTTGCGCGAGCGTGGTCCCGAAGTCGACGAAGACGAGTCATGACCGGACGCTCTGCCCGCTTTTTCCCCTTGCACATTCCCCTTTCCTGATGTCCTAATATGTTGTTGTTTATGCTTTTACGCCGCCTGTTGTAGTGTTATCCCGGTTGGCACAGATGAGACGCATTTGCTTGCCGACGATGGGTGACACGCATGAGAGTGGTTGGCTTTTCCACTGCATCTAGTAGGTAAAGATTTGACTGCAACTACTTGTTTGCGATCGTCGAGGCTGCGACATCTGCACCGAAGGGCTGCTGCCAGGCACTGGTAAAGGTTGTTTCGGAACGTCGAAGAAGTCGAGTTGGCTCTTTCAGTTAGCTTGTTAGAAGCGTTTATTCGTAATATCAGGTGGCAGCATGACCCTCATCATACTTTCATAATACGAAGCGACCTTCATTAGAAGTCAAAGACGTCCAAGATAATCCTGGGTGCCGTACCCTTGCCGTATCTTGAGTACATACTCGCGTCCGGGCCATGCAGCGGTGCACATGGTGCATGGCACACCGTCCGCGTGGGCTCTCGCGAGATTCGTTCTGGATGCGGCGATAACGGCGCCCTGCTGCTGGTCGATAGCACATCATCTTCTTGTCCTCCTCGCCAACTGACCACCTCACAACATGCGTCTACTGCCTTTCGCTTCCATATTGTCATCGGCACTGGCCGTGATGCTCACCCCGCAGTCGCCGTTCTTCCCCGCGGACGGCGACTCGGCGTTCGTTCAGCACGCTTCGCTCTCGTCGGCAGGCATCAATCGTGATGGCTACACCGTCCTGAGCCATCCGGCCTTCCCGGAACATCGTGTTCGTATCAAGGAGACAACTGGCTTTTGCGATCCGGGGGTGAAGAGTTATGGAGGATACATCGAGTGCGCAATCCTCATGCATCGGCCGGGCCGCACCGGTGAGCTGAGGCATGCCCCGAATTCGCAGTGTGGCCGACGGGAAACACCTTTGGTTTTACTTCTTCGAGTCGCGGTCGAAGTGAGAAAACCACAAGTTCAAAGCTCATCGTTTTCTGATAACGAGACCTTCCTTACCTGTAGCCCAGAGACGGATCCAGTGGTGCGTATCTGAATATATTGAGACGGTGGTCATGCCTTGAAGCTGAATGAGGTTGATGTTTCTAGGTGTTGTGGACCAACGGAGGGTAAGTTGAAGTTTCGATCTTGTAGCGCGGTCGCCAGGTATGCTGACTGTGCCCTTGGCAGCCCGTGAGTCCCGTCTGTCGATCTTCCTCGGTAGATGGTAGCTCAAGTCCTCCCAGAGGAGCTTCGAGCACCATGGGGCTCTTTATGGAGCTGGGTAAGCCCTCGGTCACGGAAAATCACGCGGTGCAGCCTGGCAGCTGAATGAGCGGCTCTCACAGGTCCTTGTAACATCGACGTCCACCCGACTTCGGGATCGAATGGCACTGTCAGTCATCGGTGACCTCAACTGTTTGGAATAGTGTTAATTTATCTTATCCGTGTCGCTTTGTAGGTGTACAACCCGTACAGCTGGACGGAGGTGCCTCGTGTCGGCAGAGCATTGTCCAGTAACGTGCTTTGACTGAAAGGAGTACCTCGCAGGCCGCAAATATCTTCTTCATCGATCAGGTGAGCAGGGAATATGGAGCCCGGGCGTTGCGGAGTACGAGAAAACAGGACATCTGACGAGGCAAGCAGCCCGTGAGCGTGGGATACTCGTACGCTGAGCATGGTCAAGTGGTCAGAGGTACCGAACAAGCTGCTGTCGGTACGTACAGGCGTCTACTGCTGGCTTTGCAGACGCTTGAAACTGTTTGCGAAACAGATGTGGCGGCTTTCGTGCAGGTGCGCCTCGAGACTCAATCCATCAAGCGACCCGCGCGGGAAGATCTGACTTCGACATGCATTACAGATCTTTTTCGCTAGCTCAAAGACTTCACCAGTAGAGAGTTCCACTTGTCGGGAGAGTCCTTCGGTGGACGATACCTTCCGCTCTTTGCGGTGAGTGCTTTGCGCAAGTCCACTCGCTTGACCATCCCGGCAGAGCTGACTTTAATATCCCAGTCCGAGATCATCGACCAGAATGCGGTGGCCAGGAAGCACGGCCTGCCAGAGGTCAACCTCAAATCAGTGCTGGTGGTGCGTACCAAGCTGCTTCCGTGCGAAATGCGTCTGAACAGGTTCGCTTCAGGGCAACGGTTTAACGAATCCGGTCATTCAATGGTATGCTCTGCTGATTCCTTCGTGTTCATCTGAGCGCTGCAGCTCAGCTCCCGTCTAGGCCGTCTCTGTACGACATGTCCTGCACGGGCGCTTCGATCGCACCTGTCTTATCTATCAAAGAATGTGTTCGCATTCAACAGCTCGTAAGTCCGATCTTGCCTAGTGGGTTTTTAAACAGGAAGCTGACGAGAAGGCGGACCACTAGCTGCCCCGATTGTGAGTCTGTTGCCTCATGCTGCTGGCGGCGTGAGAGTGACGCCAAGCTTTTTCGGCAGCAAAATCGAGCTGGACAAGCACTGCGGCGACTATTGGGATCAGGTTAGCTGCGCTGTGTGTAGTTTTTCTGTCACGCAACCTTCCTTGGTGAAAAATTCTGAGCCGCAATCAACCAAAGGCCACTTACGTTTGGGTCTTCTCGGAACTCTTCAACCCGTACGACGCAAAATGTGAGCATTGCCTGTCATCTTTAAACTTCCTCATACGGCGCTCAATCAATGACTCAGACCTTAATCACTACGACATCTCGAACCCCCCGAACACTACGGGATTCTACGTGGACGAGTCTCTGGCAATTTTCACTCTTCTGAACCGGCGGGATGTTCGCGAGTTCCTTGGCGTAGACCCCAGCAGCGTTGGGTTTGCAGGAAGTTCGTGGCAAGTGAGCCGCGATTTTCAACGAACTCTGGACTTTTACAAGCCAAGTCGTACGTCGATTTGTTTCAAGGGTGCCGTTGACGACACGGCTCAAAGACTCGAATGCAGATTTTAATGTCGCTGCGCTGCTCGAGAGGGGGGTCCCCATGCTCTTCTATGTCGGGTCAGTCGAGCTTTTGCTCCTAGCTTTGCCTGGACGCCACTCAAGGAGACTCGCAGGACATATGACTGGATCTGCAACTGGGTTGGCAACTCACGCTGTACGTGCATTCGTTCCAGCACCCTCTCTGTCATCTGAGCTGGTTCCACAGGGCTCGAGACGCTCGAATGGACCGGGAAGGAGGGATATAATGCCGCCGAGACGCGCAACTGGACAGTCGACGGCACTGTTGCAGGGCAGACCAAGTCCTTCCGCAATCTGCGCTTCGCCACCGTTTACGGCGCCGGGCACTTGGTGCCTCACGACCGTCCTGCTGAGGTGAGCATTACAGAAGTATTGTTTTATGCAATATATATGAGCTAACAGTAATTCTCCTCCAGTCCCTGGCTCTGTTCAAGCGCTGGATAGGGGGCAAAGCACTGTGAACTGCTAGCAACGCGAGGGATTTTCGGGAGACGTGCTGGCCTGGGGGCATGTTGACCACTTTGAGTACTTCCATTCACCCTTGAACACAAATGGAATAGTCGATGGTGGTATCCCTCCCTTCATCTGAGTGGGTGAGCGGCGTGCTGCAAGAGTGCGCTTTCACCGTGATATGTGATTTATGCTCCTTAAAAGGTCTGAAACCGCTCTGCACACAAACTTATGTGAAGTCTGACCCCCATTGATATCATGGGAAACAATGAAGGGCAGCGACTGAAACCCATCATGCATCAACTGCGCAAGCATGTAAAATCTCACCGAGACGAGTGACCGTCCCTCATCGAGCTCCCAACTGAAGATGTACTAACAGTTTCTTCACAATGAACATATACTTACAACTTTGGCGCCTTTCATCGTAATCTGCGGTATAATAGGACGCAGCCCTTTTGAAAGCTTCATAGCAACAGTGTCGCTGAGGAGGGTAGCTGTTCTGCTCCGCCTGGGCAGCCGCGGCCCTTGACACTGTCTAGATATGCAAACAAACAGTATGAGCGAATGACGTTGATCTTGGTTTCTTGCCATGAATGTGCACCGCACTTTCAACGAGAACGCCATGTCTCCTTACCATTTGTACAGTACTCGCCGTTGCAGCCGGGACCTCGGCACCGTTGATGGTGGCCAAGAGGAGACCTCGTTGTCAGGGCGCAACAGCCGTGCTAGTCCTACTAGTTCATGTGGCCCCATTTTAGCTGCTACGACGTGCATGGCTTTCCCAATTCTTGTCACTTTTGCAGTGTCGGTGTACTTGAACCGGGACTCTGCGAGCACGTCCCTTCTTCATCGCTATCCTCCCTCATCGCCATGCGCAACTTCGTCCTCGCTTTCCTCACGCTCGCGGCTCATACCGCTCGAGCGCTCCCGTTTGCAATCAAGAATGTGATTGAGCAGTGCTCCCCCGGGCCTGTCACGCTCAGTACGTCGGTCGCCATGCGCGTTCAAACTTTCGCTGATAAACCTGATTTGCTTCGCAGACTCCAACTTCACCTACGGAGTGTTCTCCAATACCCGCAGTCCCTCTTCTCCCGTCGGTTCGGATAAGCAGGTTATCAGCTTTTGCGGGGCGACGCTCGTTCTTTCTTTGCCGTCGAACGCGTCTGTGCGGCCCGACCCGGTGCGCGAGCGGCCCCCTGGAATGCCGGCAATGAAGGCCTGCAGGAAGTCATCTGGCCGATACTCTAAGAGCGCGCTGACGGGAACGTCGTCGTCCGCGGGGACTGCTTTACGACAACTCGACCGGGGAATGGTCGCTCCAGGAGAACGGGACCGTCGAGCAACAGAACTAGGGCGGCATTATGGGCATCCCCACCATGCCCACCGCAAACGCAGTCGAAACCGGAGAGTGGGAAGTGAGGTTTGTGAGCTTGATTGTCAGAACGTGTATACCTCCTCGCTGAACGCAGGGCTTTGAAGACAGTGTGACCCAAACGACTTGGTATGGCTCGAAAGGCTACGACGTCGACGAGCGACCCAAGCTGGGCAGCGGGAACTTCATCTGCATTGCCCCGCCCTTCTCGAGTACGGACTCTTTCGACTTCCTTCTTTGCCGGTTGAAGTTCACTGACGGTTTCTCTCACACCAGGCGAAACCATCACGACCTCTGTCAAGTTCACTGTGACTGACCAAGGGAGCGAGATGACTTCCACCAGCGAATACCAGGAAACGCAGGTGCAGGCTACGTACAGCCCTTCTCCTACAGGAGAGGTATACGACTGGGCCGGGGGGCGCTTGGAGATGGGGATGAGTGGTCTCGCCCTTAGGGTTACTTGGGCGATTGTCGCAGCTTTGGCGTAATTGAAGTGCTGTATAGCGGAGAGCCATGATGGTGCCCTGTCCAGTCCGATGCGGATGACTTAATAGTGATGCTGCAAGGTCCTGAGTGTATGCTTGCCGCCGCATCACCTTGCTTCAGGGTCGTCGCAGCAATTCTTCCACGCGTACCCGGGGAACCGTAGCCCCTGCTTGTCGCAGGCGGCGCAAGCCGATGGCAGTGAATCACGCGAATCTGCTGCTTGGCTGGATAGGTATGGATATGCTGAAATCAGAAACAAACGTGGCGTCAGGCAAGTACGAAGCATCCGCTGCATGCTGCCCAGACTGACATCGTGCCCTCGTATCCTATGGCATCTCAATCCATCTGACCCTACCCAACCTATCGGGCTCCTGTCCCCCAAGATCCACACAAAGCCTACAACTCGTCCCGTCCCGCACCCACAACGACCGGCTCCGGCGTCTCTGCCACGCCCCACCTCTCCTCTTGCCCATCCCCTTCCGCATGCGACAGCTCCTCCGGCACCGGTGGCGGCGCCGCTGCGTTATCGTCCGCCTGGAGTGGAGGCGCGCTCACGTCTGTCGAGCTGTCGAGCGTTGAGCGCGGGGGCGCGACAGGGTTGCCTTCCTCCGGTTCGGGACGAGGTGCGGAGTCGATGTGCGCCTTGTCCGCGTCCGCGTCGGCACCTGCGCCCGTGTCCGCAACGGGTTGAAGGAGGTTCTCGTCCGGCACGAGCGTATCGCTAAGGCGCGGAGGCTCCTTGACCTCCTCTTGCGCCTCTTCCCGCGCAAGCCCCACCGGCCCGACTCCTCCTCGCCCGCCAAAACCGGGGAGTAGTCCTACTCCCCACCCAAGCACGGCGACTCCCCTGTCGACAACCCGGCGCTTGACAATCCAGGCGACGCAGAGGAGGAAGAACGCGAGGGCGGCGAGGATGAGGAGGCGGTCGAGGACGTCGCCGCGCTCGAGGGAGGAGATGAGGCGCTTGGAGGTGTCGAGCAGGTTGTGGAGCGACAGGTGCTCTGTGTAGGTCATGCGGAGAGTCGTTGTGGATTCGTCTGTATGCCAGGGGCAGGATTCATCGGTTTCTTAGTCTGGCTTGGTGATGATGGGACGAGCGGAGGAGAGGAGAGAGGCGCACCGAGCAGCTGCACAGACAACGTGGACCGCTCCAGCTCCTGCTGCATCAGCGCCGTTGTCCGCCTCAACGCCGAAGTCACGTCGTTCGTAGCGCTCATGACCGCGTCGTCCGTGCTTCCCGTCCCATCCAGGCCCGCGTCAGCATCTTCTCTTCCCTCCACTTCCCTCTGTTAGGGACGGCGACGACCCACCTGGCGTTCCTCAGCTTCTCGTCAGCCGACACCGTCGGATCTCCTGCACCAAGCAACTCAAAGCGCTCCTGCGAGTCACGTACTGCGTCGACCGCCTTCTTCGAATGCAGCAGCGCGGCGCGATAATCTTGTCGAGCTCTGTTCCTCCCCGTCAGCGCACTTGTCCGCCGCTGGCCAGTTTAATCTCTTCCCACCACGCTACTCACCTTCCAAGCCTTCTCTCCTCGACTTCCAACTTATCTCTCAGCGCCTCCCTCTCCCGCCGAGATTCAACACTATCCTCCACCTCAACCTTCGCTACCTGCCCCATGGCAACCTCATCCCGAATCAGCAACCAGCCTCCTCCTCCCCTGGCCCTCTACGGGCAAAACTCACCTCGCATCGCCTCCCAACTTCATCCAGAGCCTCCCTGAGCTCCGCTCCCAGTTCGGCGTGTAGCGTCTGCGGACCGCGGCACGACCGGAGTCGTGGGAGCTGGTAGCTCTCGATGTCGTGTAGGCGGCGGCGAATGGGCTCGAGGATATCAGGGGTGGATGGGAGAGGTGGCATGATACAGTGCAGTTCGTTCGAGGTGTATGTCCAAGAGATGAGCAAGGGAAAAGAGCTGAGGTGGGGTTCGTATGATGGTGTGGGGGAAGGAGAGCTACGCGCCTTCACATGTCGGTGTTTGGGTCGCGTTTTCTTTCTTTCTGGGGGGCTTGCGAGATAGCTTCGCCTACAGTCTCACCGTCGATGTGTGGAAGCTTGGAGAAGCGCGTGGGCTGGAGTTGAAACATGCTTCATTATTCACTGTTAAGTATTTTGAGGACTGAAAGCAAGGAGGGTCGGGCACACCTCAAGTAATGGACACGGACACGGACACGCAGCAGCCTGCCGTGTTACAAGGCAACATCGAAGATATCCATTGTTTTGATTAAAGTCTTTGCCAACCAGGCCCTGTCATGGGCTGGAACTTTGGAGATTGGCTTATCTCGCCGATCTCCGATGTATAACGTGAAGTTCTTGCCATACCGAGGACGTGGCGTGCATCCCGCATTGACTCCACGGCACAGGAGCACCTGAGAAGGAATTTTTTTGAAAGGACAAATTCGCCTTTATGACCGCTGTATATACTCGCAGTTTGTGTCCTCCTCGCGCCGTGGCGGGGAGTGAGGTTGTTTCCCAGGCACGAGTTCGCGGCGCAGTTGCAGCGCTCCCGTCCCACTCACGCATAAAAGCTGAGATCAATGTGGGAGTCGATCTGTATCTTCCCCTTGATCCATCAAATCCACCAGAGCCACCACCGACGATGCACACCTTCACAATCACCACAGGCAGCGCACTTCTTGCTCTCCTCGGCGCATTCAGCGTGGTGTCTGCGGCCCCTGCTCCTCAGGGTACGTTCCCATAATTATCTCAAGTCTTCAGTTACATCCTGCAGTATGCTCATCTACAAATTCCCGACGCAGCTACCGGCATCGGAGCACCGTCGTCCGCCGGCGGATTCCCTGGTCTCTTCCCGCCCAGCAGACCCAGCATTGGACTTCCATTCCCGGGCCTCCCTCGTCCCATACCCATACCTCCCCCCGGCCGTTTTGCCCAACCTGTCCTACGTGCCTAAGCTGCCCCTCGCCTTTCGGGGATGACGTGGGGTTTGGAGGGCCCGGGATCGGCCCTCCGGGTCCTCTACCCATCGCTTCTTGATAAAGTCAAGCTGGGTGAGTGGTTTACTTATTATGTGCAAGTGTAAAGATTAAGTTCTAAAGTTTCTCGAATTGGTCTCGACAATCGCAGTGAGGCAGACCAGACAGCTCAGCCGTTGGATGCGGTCTGTATGATGGAAAGGCGCTGGAGACGATGCATGGTTGCGTAACGGTCGAATGCCTTGGTTGTTGAAGACTCCGCATGTAAACAAACCTATCCCAAAGCAGCCTTTGTGGTCTTCAGGGAACAGTCCGATGGAGTTCAGCTGCACATTTCCTCCAGCGCTTGCGTGTTAATGGCCTTCAGAACCTCTAGTAGCCATGATCCATCAAAGTGAATACTGGATTTTCAAATTTTTGAATAAATATTCCAATCTTTTAGCTAGTGGTATGCCTGTAAACTTTGGGATGGTGATGGCAGGAGCTTGAGACTGGGTGAAAGCTAAGACTGGAACTCATACTCATACTCATACTTTTTAGTGAAGGCATGAGTATGTGTATAGGTATGAGGATGTATGTCCATACTACCTCATATATGTGACATTCACCTCGCACATGCGAGGCAGGCAAGAAGACAGTGAAGGCGGAAGAAGAGAATGAGCCGCAGTTGCCGCATTCTTGTCGTGGAGTCGAATCCCAGCGACGCGCGAGCTTCGGCCGGTTCCTCGCAATCCGCTCGAATCCCGCGCTGAGTAGCTGACAACACTCAACAGCCGGCCTAAAAACAACCTTGTGACGGCGATTCAGAATAGTGAATTGCCGTTTGGAGTGACGGCACAGCTTGAAAAGACATACATTGAAATCGAACTCGGAAGCAAAGCGTGACTGTCGCCACCTAGGCACCTCATTCAAATTCCCTTTACTCATCTACTGGATGCAAACAGTCAATGGAAACCGCCAAGACTGGGCACGATGCCACCCACCAGCCCTTTTAAGGTCTGTGGTTCTTTTGATGGCCCTCAAACATCCCTCTGAGCACCGTGTTGCCCTGTGCGTAGACCATTCCTAGCGCATACAGTGGATTATTGTTGAGTTTTTGTCTCTCCGCAGTTTGTACTGTCCCAAACATGGGCTTTATTTACTTTCGTCACGACTGCCGCCACTGTCGTTGTGGGGATGGCACATGACAGCCTTCCCCGCACCAACGGAATCGGCAAGCTTACCGGTGAAGGCTTTCAGGACGAGGAGGCCGTCGTCAAGCAAGCCATTGACCACTATTCCAAGCTATTCCCGAATCACAACATCCTCATTTTCACCAACACGGTCATATCACGCCGAGATTTAAAAAATATTGTGCATCAGGCCGGAATGAAGACCTCATACTTGCCGTACATCAACCTCGGCAGCAAGGGCTATGTCATTTTTCAGACCCGCGCCGGTAAAGCACGCAACAAAGCCGAAAATCCAGCGTGGTCCAAGCCTTTCTGTGGGCAGGTACGACCCTCCTTGAGAATGCCATTAAGGTAAGGTGAATTAGAGCCCGGTGAGCAGGTGACGCCGAGTGGGGAGGGGAACTCTCTGCCCCGCAAGCCAAGGACGGTAGCGATGGACAGCACCAGTGTTTGGAAGATAGCTATTCCGCTCCCATTCACGGTGCCAAGGCTGCTCACCCTGACGTTCATGATGATGATGTGCAACATTGGAGGACGAAGTAACCGGCGATGCTTTCAAAGTTGTTCGTTTACTGTGTAACCTCATCAGTCTCAGATTTGCGATTGAGTGAGGCAAAACAATGCAGCGCACCTGAGCAGCTTGCGCGGAGGCGCCGTCGAAGCCTTCCACGTCCTTGACAAGAACGCATCTTCCTCCGATCTCTACGATGCGGCCCATATACTTGGAGACCCCGTCAGTACATGAAAACCAAGAGCGCCCAGTTTGGTCAACACACCTTGATCTCCGCCTGTCTTTGTGTCTCCCATCACTTGATCCCTGACGCGGAGTGTCAGGCCAAACAGCAGGTTCAACAAGGTGCCTTGAGGGTGCATTTGCGTCATAAGTGCTTCAGGATATTATTCAGAAGCTTAAGCATTTAACTCAATACACTCAACAAGAAACAAAAACTCTGTTCAGTTCTCACAGGGTCGGTGAGTGGCTTTTGGGGTCGAACCTGGTGATCTCTTGCCGTCGTCTCAATCTCTTACGTGCTGCAAGAATGAAGTGCCCCAGCGGCCCAACAACGCTATTTGACTGCATTACGAGGGACATATTCTGAAAACAAAAGGCGGCACAGTCTTCGACCGTGTTTTGAGGGCCCGGTATAGGTGGTACGGCGGAAATGCTCGCCAGTACCGCCGGTAGGCGGGATCGGAGCGAGTACAAAAGCTACCTACATTTTGGAGCTGCAGTTTCCATGTCCCAGACCATGAAAGTGCCCGGTCCCGGTGGTATGTCGGCGATACCCGAGTCCATTCTACCTGATCCCATAGAACCGTTGATATGGCGTGAAGGTCTGCCTTGCACGACCGACCTGACGCCGTGCTCCTTTTCCCGCTGCCCTAGGCACCGAGTATGCTGATGACGTTGACGGAGTTGACCCGACACGACGATGTCCCCTACACGTCGTTGCTCTGCATGAGTTACGGCCCCCAGGCATTGGAGGTTCAGCTGGGGAGAGGTGATCGTGACAAGGGTGATATCCGGGGAAAGTGAGTGGTGTACGTGGAAGGGAAGGTGAGATGTGTATTTAGGAATATTACTGCTCGGAGACTGGCGACTTGTTCTGCGTTTTCAGAGAGAAGTGAAAGGGATGTATCCCGGGAAGGTGAGAGAGCATGTCTAGTAAGTGATGTATGGACACCGTCTCCTGGACGAGGAGAGCGTCAATCTTCGGAGTTGATGAGTCGTTCAGAAGGCCATGTTGATATTCACGTGATCATCGGATGTTATAAAGTAGAATTGTAGCGCCCAAGTTCATGTCATCAGGTGGTTCCGATATCAAGCAAGGAGAGGAAGAAGGTAAGCGTCCTCGGTACGGGAAAGAGAAGACTCTCCTCCGCGTGCCTCTGCTTGTGGCGCTCCAGCTATTTTTCCCTCTTCGGGCAGTCGCGGGACGTGGCGCAGTGGGCGTTGCCGCAGAGTGCGAACTCATCTTTGGTGTGCTCGCACACTCCTTGCTGTCCGAACACTTCTCAGTGAGTGGAGTCAAGTCGGAAGACGGCAACAACATGGTGAGGAGATTGGAGGGCGAGCTTGGCAGAACGAGCCGCGACCCAGTCCGTGTTGGACTTGAGGGCGAGAACGTCGTCCTCCATAGATGTGGTTAAGGACCTGAATATTGTGAAGGCGGTGACGGATAACTGCGCAAATGTCGGGCTGGTTTGCATCTGAGTTAGGGATGGACGAGCACGAAGGACCGGGTAATCGACGTTGATGAGGACCCGGTTATAGGGTTCCCTCTGCACGAGGGAGAACTCGTGGTCCCGGCTGCCACGAGATTTTGATGGCTTTGCAGCAGCGGTGTAACCGTCAGCATGAGAGAACGCGGTGGGTCCGGTGTGGGGCTGAGGTTGGGGGTTTGAGGTCTTCTCCCCCGGCTCCTTCACCTCCTTCCCCAACTTCACCACAATTTCTTTGGCTTTAGACTTGCCGTTGTTGGTGTTGCTGCTCTGGGCTGGGGGAGCGGCGTTGACAGGAATGAGATGCTTCGCGAGAGCGAGCAGGATAGTCATGTTGGCCGCGTTGATGGTCGCATTGACCAAGTTGTCCTGCTTCTTCTTGTTCGGGCTCTCGAGTTCATCAAGTTTTGGTGCAATCCCTTTGTTGTCTTTGGCTTGGAATATAAAGCGACTGATACGCAGAACAGAGCCGGCAGCTTAGATGTGGGACTGGCCACGATGAATACACGAAGCAAACTCAGTGAGGTTTTACGCTAAGGAAATGCGCACATAGTTCGACTATGGCCACTCTCATCAGCCGGAGTTCCGTGCCTCAGCAAGACTGCCTAGCTGTTAGACAGCTTCAGCGATTTTTGCGTAGCTTTTAGAGTGGCAGCCATTCAATAAGCCTTCACATCAGGTTGCACACGATGTATGTTACGAGGAGCTTAATACCAATTCAGTCGTGGAAAGTGAGTCCCAAATGCATGCGTGCTCTACTGCGGCAGAAAATCCCGGTCCTTCCCCTTTCCTCGCATTAGGCGCTTGATGTGGGAGACCAGCGCCGGCTCGAATGCGCCATCAACTGTGTCCAGTCTGCCGACACAGGCTGCTAGGCGAGTGACGTGACCTTTAGAGCTCTTTCTCCTATTAACCTCTTCAAATATCGCTGGACCGCTCTCGAGAGGCAGCGGACGACAGCCCGGAAGTTCCGCCAGGTCGCGCCGCTCGAGCGAGCGAAGTAACATCAGACCTTTGAGGTTCCGGCCGTACTGTTGTCAGCCTGTTGGCATAGATTCCGACTGTGTCTCCGCGATGGAATGCTCCATCAAGATCCAGGTCTCGCTGGTCGAGCCGGGCAAGATCATCTACAAGGAACGGTCGACTGGCGTTAACGAAGTCTCTGAAGATATTCTATAGACGACACAATGCCTACCTCGAACTCGCCGGAGCCAAAATCGATCTAAAGCTCGGGGGCATGCGCAACGTTCATGACGCCGGCCTGCTCCAAAGCAACAGCCATAGCGAGGTAAATGATTGTCGCATTCATGCCTTCATTGGCGGGATCGGCGAGGGTGACGAAATCTCTAATGCTGGAGACGAGCCACGCTAGCTCAGGGTTGGCCATGAGCATGTCGGACGGCGGTCGCAATTGGTCCGGTGGCATTGATTCGACGAAGGAGGATACAGGATGAATAGCGGTTCTTGGGGTTTGCGTGTCGGCGAGCAAAGATAATCAGAGTTGTGGTTTATTTGGGAAGTTTGGCCTCTTTATACCTGCGGTAGCTTTTGGCGAACACAAAGAAAAGCTCGTCGGCAGTACCTCTTAAGCGCGTGCAAGAGACAAGATGTCGCAGGCTCGGAGGGACCACGTCTGAATCGCTTTCGCTTCGGATCGCTCAGTCAGGTGCTTGTGAGAGGGGAAGGTACGATCAATGTTGAGAGGCGGGGAAGTGTGTGTAGAGAAGAGAGGAGGAAAAGGCACGGGCACAGGAGTATGGGTTGCCATATCGCAGGCGTAGACGAGGACCAGTTTAACGTCATGGCTGAGACGGGGCTCTAATCGCCAGCCCAAAGCATATGGGGCATGTCGCTGCCCAGGTCGGGCGGGTTTCAAGTCATCGTCAGGACCAGCGATCCTAGGCCGTCGCCGTAGCTGGGATGAACGCGCCTCGTTCCTAGCAGAGTTACCCTGAGAAAGTCGGCACGCCATGGTCTGGCTCATGGAGGGGAAGCGGTCTGAAGCCTTGACGAACTTGACGACCGCCTGGATTGCTTTCGGGTGGGACAAAAGAGCGTGAGTGCGGAAGGGGAGCTTCAAGGAGAAGATAGTGCTGCGGAGTGGCAGCCACTGAGCACGGTAGCACTTGCAGAAGAGAAGGTAATAGTCGACGGTCTCCGGTACGCTGCATACCAGACAGTTGGGTATGTCCGAATGAGTAAAGCGGTGTAAGTAGTGCTGCAGCGCAATGTGCTTCGCTCGAAGTTGGACGATGATCGCAGCATGTGCGCGAGAGAGAGATGTGAGCGTCTTCAGTATTTTCTTCGACGTGGTATAGCCGCGGAGACAGAGATAATGAGGGTTAGCGACGCGATGATCAACAGGAGGATGCGGGATAGCTCGAAGCGTAGACGGCTGAGATGGTAGCTGGAAAACGTCAGTCACTGCGCCAGCAGTCACGAGCTGCTCGCTTGGCGATCTTGTCCACCTGTTCGTTGTCTTCAACCTCCGAGTGTCTCGGGACCCAGCTGATAGTCAGGCTTAAGTTCCGGTGCTCCTTCACGATAATGTGAACCGTTCTGTGGTTGCGGACTTGTCCGTGTTGCGCCGGAGAGTGCGACGGACGGCGTCGGAGCCCGAACTGCGCTCTGGTTATCGAGATGGATGAAAACGTGAGACGGGGCATCGTGCGTAAGTAGCCGTGTGGTCAGCATGTCGAGGACTGAAGGACTCCCGCGAGTTCCGCTTCAAAGATCGAGTGCTTATCGCATGGGCCAAGATGAGTGAGGGTCTGTCCATCCTTCATGAGGAAGGCAGCAGCGCCGACGCCTTCGCCCTTGATCAGGTAGCCATCAGAGTAATAATGGAGAACGTCAGGACGGCGCGTTTGAGCGACTAAAGCTGCGTGCGAAGTGATAGCATCGTCTTTATCCGAGGTCAGTAACGTTGCCTGGTTTGGTTTCCACCACGGGGAAACGCAAGCCGTCGAATCTCCTCGATTCCTTGCGGGAAGGCGAGGGCTTTGAAAGTGATGTGCGCATTAGAGGCATGCTTGCGCCGTTTATTTCCATGCGCGGCTCATAAGAACTTTTGCGGGGTTGGTTAGCGGGAGCGTAAGCGTGCGGGCCAAGGCAGAAGCGACTTTGTGATTGAGATGCGAGATCGTGGAGGGAATATTACAAATAAGATTGTGAATAGGCGTGGTGCGGAAGGCTCCGAGCATGACGAGCATAGCCAATTTCTGGACCTTCTCGCGTTCGTAAACTGCTCTGGTGTTCGTGCCGTACTTGTGCCATATCGCAACTGCATAGTCAATTCGGGCGCAGACGAGGGTGATAAAGAACCTCCGGAAATGAATGATTGGGATGCCCCACGTTGTACGTGAGAGCGAAGCGAGGGCCATGAGCGTCTTGTAGCCTGATTTGGCTGTTTTGATAGTGTGAGTGTTGAAACACAGCTTGGTGTCCAGGAGGACGCCGAGATGCTCAATACGGTTGAGATGAGGAAGATGGTGACCGTCAATGCTCAGCGGGGTGACATCTACCTTATTGCGGTTCTTTATGAACAAGATGTACCGGTATTTCCCTGGGGCTAGGTGTGAGCGATGTGAGGGAGCCCAGGCACCTGCTTCCCTTCCTCGCTCAGTGAGGACGGCGCGAGTGTCTGCGGCTGTGTTGGCTACGACGAGAGTAAGCACGTCGTCGACGAAGCCGACCATGAGTATGCAGGCTCGACCCAGTAGCAACTTAATGAGGTCAGCGCTTTTTCCCGTTCTCCAGCAGCTTTCTGTCAAGACTTGTATTGAACGCGCTCTCAGTGTTCCTCACAATAAATTCTCGTTTACATGATAAATCTGTGCGTGTTGGAATGCTCAAAAAGCCCCAAGCTGAAAGTAAACGAGAGTCTTTCGTTTGCTTGCAGAAGAACACAGCAGACCAACAACGGAGGTCCTATGCTGTCTTGTGGGCAATGTCGTTTTGATGCTTTGCATAAGTTCGCATAATGCAAGAAGGTTGGCTATATGCTATCCACCGTCTCAGTCCCTTGCAAGATGTAATCCCTGAAGGGAAAGACAGGCTGTCTTTCCAGCTTTCTGCCACCTCCAGCGCAGGAGTAGTCAGCACTCAACATGTTCCCAGCCGGGAACGTACCAGAACAGGGCTGTGAGCGTGCACCTAAGAACAAGAAAGAGGCTTCAGCGCCCGCGCTGACTCTGTGGTTCCTGTTTAGGCCCAAGAAGTCGTCGTCTCCAAGAAGGACTAGAGCGCTCTCTTCCAGGAGCGAAGAAAGGTAA
>JTLS01000398.1:0-19792 GCA_000826855.1 Basidioascus undulatus
GAAAGCTGATGGCGCGCGGGGGGAAGGAGGGGGCCGTGATTATTGATTCTTCCTCTACGAGCCCGGCGCTGGTGTGCGGGTGTGGGCGGGCTTTGTGCTGGACTTTGACCTGGACTGACAGACTGATCTGATCATCGCGCTCGGTGGGGGCGTACGGACGAGCCACCCTCCTTCCTGCTCTCCCGACGCTTCACGACGTCGCGCTCTCGCTGAATCAGTCTTGCCTCAGAGCTCAGCCGTTTTCGCGCACCTCTTTCTCGGACGGCTTAGTATTGGCTGCGGGTGTGACCGCTCGGACTGGACTGGACAAAAGATACACCTCAGTCGTCTTACGCAGGCAAACCCCATGGCTCCTCCTCCGTCAACAGCGCATCGACTGATGTCTTTACACATCTTCGTCGCACTCCGTGCCGCTCGTGCACCCCGCTGATGTGCCGCCGTCCGCTTGCGCACTGTAAGGAGAAGCTGAGCGCTGAAGGCGCCGCATAGCCAAGACAGGCCCCTTTTCCGCATCGTGCTTGAGTCTTAATTATCGTAGATGATCATGTTTGGAAATTTCTGAGGAATATATTTTCCTTATATATGAAAATATCATTGGTCTACGCCGTATGCTATATCACGAATGCTTGATGGTTGCGCAAGCATTTTTGGCCGATATTCTCACCAGGGCCGGGACAATGTGCATTGATGTTTCCAGCATTCTAGGTTTGCAGACCATACCCCACAATGTGCGATGATTAGAGCTCTTTCCGGTCATGAAGTTATCGTTGGTTTACCCAGAAGTTATACCGAAGTACTGTTTCGTCTTTCTACACAGTGATGACAGGGCATTGCTTTCATGCGTCTCTTTGTCAAGCATTGGATGACTGTGCAAACGTCCGACCAGTACAAAAGTGCCAGCGAAACCAAGCCGTGAGCGAGGATGATTAGCAAGGCGCCTTCGATGCCCTGAAGAGTGTCACTGAACAGTCCCAGGATGACGACAGCCATGTGGGCTACTGAGCTGATGGCGTTCAGTGCCTTCAAATAGTCTGGCATAAGGTAGCCAGCGATGAGTAGACTAGTGTGATTACTACGATGGTTTGTGCGAGTACTTACAGCAAGGGACGAGGTTGGACGCGTGCGCGACTCCACCGAGTGTATGGAGCATCGCTTCAAAGGCACTTGAAAGAAAAGATATATTAAACGACTCTGTATGAGATATTAAATACGAGTCTGTATGCATGATGTCACGTCTGTGGCTGTGGTGAAAGCGCAATACTCTTCACCGACATGCTCACTTCGCCTCTTCTTTCTTTGCACCCACCATCACCGCGTACTCCACGCACGCACCTTTGAGGAGCCAAGACTTGCACCGTGGCAGTCAGCCCCAGCGTAGAAAGTAACGTTAGCGGCGGCGACCGAGGAGGCCAAGGCCAGGACGGCAACGACGGCGGCAGTGAGGTCGCGGACTTGCATGGCAGTGGCTGAGGAATGGAAGAGGACCAGCAGCATTCATACAAGGCGCTTTACACTACTCACAGGGCAAGAGAAAGTTGATGCTGGGCTGGTAACTGCTTTGCAGCGCTTGAGACTTGGTTATCTGCCTTTTGCCTTGAGGAGGCGAAAGCTATTTATCTGCTGTTGGCCCCGGTGAGCCTGTGATGCTGAGAGTCGGACGCCGTGACGGTCGCCCATGGCCGAAGTGCACGCAGCGTCCACGCTGGGACGGCCACAGTAGGGCAGCATGGCTTCGGTCGAGTACCGGGATACTAAGACGATGCTAGTTCTAGACCGGCCAAGCATATGCTGTGCACTCCCTCGTACCGTCATTTTTTGCGAAGAGCTGCAGCGAGGTCCCGAAGGTGTGCATACTGCAACATGTGCCCCGTACATGGAGAACAAAGACTGGAGGCCGCGAGGAGGTGTTTCGGGGGTTGTCGCCAGAGGTTTGCATGACTTAGGTTGGTTAGGCATTAAGCTCTGCTGCGACGCCGCTAGTGGGCACAGGAGGGGTAGAGTACAGCAGCGAGAAGGGGCCGAGCCAGCACCACAACCCCCACGTGGGCCTAAGCTTTGCACCAGCAGGAGAAGACTAGGATAGGTAGGGATGAGACGGTGTTCGGATGCTTGACGGAAGGTGGATTTGATGGTGCGGAGGGTGCGGAGGATGGGGCTGGCGGTGTGAGGTGCAGCATTGAGGAGGCGGTCGATGAGGTTGATGCCGGGAATGGTGTGGTCGTTGCCGAGGTGATTCGGAGAGGGTGGCGGCGATGCCTGTGTTGACGCAGGCGGTGTGGGTGCGTCGGGAGGGGCGACCGCAGAGGCAGGTCCGGCCTTGGGCTGTCTTGCTACGCCAGCGGAGCGCGGTGGTGAGGTCAGAGGATGCACCTCGTGCACCTCGTTCACGGCAGCGACTCGTTTATCGGCTGTCTATCGAAGTCTATCCTTATCTTAAGCAGCAATTTTCTCGTCTGTACTATTTTTGCTCCTCGTTTCGGTCTCGAGGGACACGGGCTGCTCAACTCAGATGCGACGTCAGTGGATTGCCAACGGGATCGGTCATCAGCTGTCGGTGCGCCTGTGCTTACTGAAGGGATAGGTACAGGCAGGTTCAAGAGCTTTGAGCAACCCGATGAGACGGTCAGGGCGGAGTTGTGAAGCAAGTTGAGGGACGACCTCGCAAGTCCCGCCTGAGCGGTAGTATTGGGCAGTACTTCGTGAACCAATACTGATGGCTGGGGATCAAAGTGTATGGGTTCGTCGACGTTCTTTGGTATGCTACTGGCTGTTTAGTATGGAAAAAAGCTGAACATAAGTAGCTGACTGGACCAAATTCCAATGAGCCATGGCCTTTCCGATTTGCCATGTAAGAAACAGGCACGAGCTGCTGGGAGAACACGTTCGACTGTATGTTGTTGATCGCTATCAGGCGGCGAGTTCTGAAGCATACCGGACAATGTTTGAGATCGCGCTTTAATTTCAGACACAACTCATCAAACGAATACGATCCAACCCCGTTGCTTTCAGCGTCCACCCGGCAGCGCAAAAGGCGTAGTCTGCTTTACGTACGGCATATATGTTGCAGAGCTCGTGAGCCGCTGATGGCGGGCTTTTATGCTGTATTATCATCACGCGCCTGATCCGTTCGGACTGCTGGAAAGTGTATGCGGAAAGCATGCGGCCACCACATGGAGGTACGACTCCGATGCAGAGAGGGTGGCAAGGGCACAAGGACGGCGTTCGCACCGCAGTGCCTCTTGCTGTTTCAGACCGTCCGGTCGGGGCGGCCTGCCCATCTCAAATGTAGCTGCAGTATAGTAGGCGGTTTGATAAGTAAGCCTGGACTATATAGAGAAAGCAAATGTTTAGCAAATTTGTTTGCCGCTGGAGACCAGTTTCGACCGTTCCTAACGCCTAACCTGAGGAGCGAGCATGTGAAGGCCACACCCCTCACCTCCCCATCCCCCCATAACCCCCACTCCCTGTACCTCCCGTCCTCATTACGCGTCAATTTTGTGGTGGAACTACGCTGGATTGCCGACGAACCCGCCGCCACCATTCAAGGAGCGGTGCATGAACCCCGCCCAGGCGAGCCGCACGCGCATCCCGTCCACCCCCGGCGAGCGTTACCTCTATAGCGATCTGGACCCAGCCGGCACCGACGGACTGCGTCCGGCACAGCATCTCATGCTCATGCTCGCGCAGCACCACCTCGTCGTCCAGGTCCTCACCCGCATCATACGTGCTCGAGACGACGAGAACGCTGACATATTCGCACCGGCCAGCGCCGCGGAGGCGGCGCTGGTCGGGAAGCTCATCGGCGGCTGGGGCCCCCGCATCGTGGTGGACTGGGAGATGGTGACCTGGGAGAAGCACGGGGCGCACGCGCCCCAGGCGCCGCCGGACGATGTCCGCATCTCTGGCTTCACGTGCACAGCTTGTCGGCGCTCTACCACGAGAAGGGCCCCGTCTCGATCGAGTACCAGCGGTACGCGTTCTTTGTGGCTGTCGTTCTGCTGCATGAGGTGAGTAATGTCTCTCGTGAACCATCGTTGGTTGCAACCAGGCCGCCGCTCTGGGACGATTTGGACTGGGTCTGTGTTTGCGCCGAGCACGCTCAGACAAGCATTTACCGTTTGTACATGCATCGCTAAGCGCTTCTCTTTTGTTCTCGCTGACAGCTCGCCCACTGGGTCGGCACGCAATACGCCCGCTTCCGCGGCTTGGACCGCACGCTCTCGCCGAAACGTCTTATCTCGGCGAATGCTTCCGCCAACGAACGGGCGGGACAGGCCGGTTATTACCTCGAGGATGTGTTACATGGCGGCGCGATTGGGGCTATCATGGAGGAGGATGCCCTTGAATCGGTGAGCCCCCCGCAAAGCTCTGTGCGCCGCCTTGCATCTGCGCTGACGGGTTCTCCTTCCCCCGCGTCCTTGCGCGTCGACGATTGCAGCCCGTGATCCTCGAGACCCTCGTCTACAAGACTTCGCGTGACTCGAATGTCGCGTACAAAATTTCGGACAATTGGATTCTCCAAATCATCGTGGGCAAATCCCCACATTTTACGTTAAATCAATCAGTGGCACTCCCATCATCGACATGCCAGACCCCATCAACCACACCGTCCAGCTCCCCTTCGACCGCATCCCCGTGGACATCGCACCTCAGCGCGTCGCGCGGTACCGCAACGACGAGGACGCCGGGAACCAACTCGTGCGCCACTGAGCGCATGCGCCGAGCAACGCGTCTCGTATCCGTTCTTGTCCTCGAGCTTCACATGTGTCCGTACACCCGCGCAGATCAAAAGGACGCTATTACCCGTGCTTCTTCGCATTGTCTCATCCTTTTCCCGATATCCTGTTGCAACTACACCCAAGTACGAGCTCAAGAGCACCAAACAATGCAGTCTTGTATTTCCGCCTTGTGGAGACAGCAGTGAGAGGCTTGCCGGGGCGCGTCTTGCAAGAATCGTTAGACGTGAGCTCTTCATGCGACGCCGCTAGTGGGCAACAGGAGGGGTAGAGTACAGGAGCGAGAAGGGCCCGGGCCAGCACCAAAACCACATGGGCGAAAAGCTTTGCACCAGCAGGAGAAGACTAGACTATGTAGGGATGAGACGGTGTTCAGACGCTTGACGGAGAGTGGATTCGATGGCGCGGAGGATGGGGCTCGCGGTGTGGGGTGCAGCATTGAGGAGGCGGTCGATGAGGTTGATGCCGGGGATGGTGTGGTCGTTGCCGAGGGTGATTGGGGTGTCAGGGAGCGTGGTGACGATGGCTTTGTTGACGCAGTTGGTATGGGTGTGGCGCCAGCGGAGCGCGATGGTGAGGTCGAAGGGAGGGAGGGAGAGGATGGGGTCGACTAGGGAGGGTGTGTGGCGAATGTAGCGGCCGAGTGTGCCGACGTTGGCCTCGGTGGAGAGCCAGTGCCAGTGATGGCTATGGAGGAAGAGCTGGACAAGGGACTTGAGTACAAGCAGCGCGAAAGTTCGACGTCTTTCGTATGAGTTACCGAGAATTTCAAGACTGCAGTGGGGGACGTGCTGGTTGTCCAACACCCACTCCTCTCAGCAGCGCCAACAATCATGGCAGTCCAGGTGCACCACCCGAACCCGCCTTCTATCCGCATTTCATCCTCACCGTTCTGCGGGTGGTCTTCTTCGTTTCGTCCTCATCCTCGGTTCACTCCTCGCCCTCAGCATCCTCCTTACTCATCCGTTCCCCGCCGTACGCCCTCGCGCGTCATGGACGCTGTCCCAACACCTCGAAGCCCGAATTTTCAACACCTTCCTCAGCACTATCAGGCATTTCACGCCCGGGCCGCAGGGCTTCGGTCTTCCTGAGGGGGAGATCCGGGCTCCGGGAGTCCGCAACTGGGGGAAGGGCATGGGCGTCGGGAGGGAGACGCAAGGCGGGCGACAAGTGGGTGAAGGGATAGGTTAAGCACGAGAAGGTGCAGCCTGGATGTTCCGGGACGTGGCCGGATGAGAGCATGTCGCCGGAGCAGGAGATGGGACCGGCAAGGGGGGAGAGAGGGTCCTACACTACCTCGTCGGCGGTGTAAGTCCATCTGCATGCTCTTCTACAAAAGTAGGTCTCATCGGTTGATTTCTCTACAGGCATACCTTTTCGGACAGCCCTTGATCTTCAGGACGGCATGGGATATTCCCCGAGCCACCGGCCTTCGCTGTTTCGCAGTCAACTACCGGAAAGCCCTCACAGACGACTCGGCCTTTGTACGTCTCCCTGTGCTACCCTGACTGAAATTAATCTTAATCCTGACTGCTGCCTCTTTCTGTTGCTCCGCACTTCCGGCAGCCCGCGGCGCTGCTTGACGCACTCGCAGGCTACCTTCCTTCGCCTTGTCTTCCCGTCGAGTCCGGCAGGCTCGGGTTCGACCCGGCCAACGTGCTGCTGATGGCGATTCGCCTGGCTGCCACTTGTGCAATAGGTGTAAGTCTACTTCACCTCTTTCCCTCTGTTGAAGTAATAGGCTTATTGACACTCCCCGCAGAACTCGCTACCTCGCGGAGCTCAAAGCCGACGCCCAGGGCCCTTCTGTCGAGCTTCCTGGACGAGTAGCACTCTTTTCCGTGAGTGTTCCCTCCCGGTCAAATCTTCCCTTATTCTGTATCCGACCCGCTGAAAATCCCCTTTTCGCCCCTTCCCCGTCTTGCCGTCTTCCTGACAGCCCGCCGCCGACATGTCCATCTCCTTGCCCTCGCATCGCATCGCGAGAACGCAGGCGTGGACATCATCTCCGGCTCCGGGCGCACTTTCGTCGACTCCCTCCTGCGGCACTACCCCGAGTGGATTGCGCACCCCTACTTCTCGCCTGCGCTCGCGACCAACCCGGCTAAATGCATGGCCTACCTGCGCGGGACGAGGTCTTTGTTCAGGTAGGTCATTTTCATCCTGACCACAGCAATTAAAATGAGCTGACGTGAGATGCGCCGATTAGACGGGCGGAGCCCAGCTGCTGCGTGATGAGCAGTTCGCGCTGGTCAAGAAGATGTCATTTGCGGGCGTGCAGGTCGAGCACCGCAATCGTTCCCGACAATATGCACGAGGCGGGGCTACTGCTGGAGAACAAGGGGATCTGGGACGATCTGTTGGTAGGCATGGCGAACTTGTTGCAGGACTGGTTTTGGCGGGCATCTGATTCTCGCCTTCTCCTGTCGGTGGACTCGCATGGCTGCGTCTGCGTACACTGGCTGCGCTTCGAGCTCCGCGGATATTGCGTGCTTCGGTTCATCGGCGCAGACTCCAACCTCGATCAACTTCCCCAGCTTCAACTTGCGAATGTTAGACAGCACTTCAGTAGCCGAGCATTCGCATTAGCACATGCCTGCATGGGTACGTTTCCAGTCCCCACAAAAGAATGTCCGTTATGTGAAAGCTTCGCCAACATTACCATTAACGTCGATCACGTCAATGTGTAGTATCGATTCGCTACGAAGAGTTGCCTACAAAGGACCAACGGGCGACGTGGATCTGCCCATCGTCCGTGCTCTCGATCGCAATGTCGTAATGCCCGTCTCTCAGCTGCTCCGAGTCGGTATTGACGTCCAAGGACAACTGCGCAGAGGTCCGCGTCAGCATTGCATAGCGGATCGGAATCCGTTTAGACGAGCTCCGCACCCTCAGATTGACGGGTTGCCTCGTTCCGGAGCGAGGGGAGAGTGCGACCTACGTCATCCAGGTGAGTGTCGTAAGTGCGAATGAGACCTTTCTCGGCGGCGAAAGCATGTACGATCCGGACGCTGCTGAGGATCTGCTCGAGGAATGAGATCCCCTTACGCTAGAGGTGGCTCGAGCGGTTCGAGACTTGATTGCTGAGGAATACAGCGGAGCCAAAACTGACGTGAATGGGAGGGACCGCTCCGTGCGACACGCGCCAAGCGCCCAAGGCTATTACTGCCGACGACTCACAATAGTAGTGAGAAGGGATAAGGGAGAATAATACACCAGTGAAGAGAGGTGCCGTGCTGAAGGCAACGGCGACTGAATTGGAGAATTGAGCTGGACGATAGGGCTGCCGACCAAGCAAGTCTGCTCACTGCCCGCAATGAACGAGACACAGCTGCCACAGGCGTGAAAAATCAGCCTGAACGTTCCAGCGCTTGAGGGATCCCGGCATATGCGCACCTCACCGCAAGTATGCCCGCCTGTTCGCCGCACCCAGACTTGACCAGGCCCACGTCCCGCGTCATGCGGGCTGGCAACCTCTGTTCAAGCAGCTCCATTAAAATGTCAGCAAACTGAAGAATCGAAAGTTTGGAAGAAGAATAGACCTCCGGTTCCGACCTTGTCAAAGTAAAGCAACGTCTTGGTAAAGAACAGCGGCGAGGTAGGCAGTAAGCCTCCTCGCGCAAAAGCGAGCGGACGCGGCGGTGACTGCGTACTTTCATTAACCAAGATTGCTGGCTTGGGATATCCCTCCTACACAGTGCAAAGAAGAACGCCTGCTGATGAAAGAGCTGATACCCGCGCCAGTCATGATCAACGCTGCATCGCGGGAGGCGTCGCGAATCTGCGTCGGAGTGTGCGGCGCGCCTCCTTCGATGCCGTTCGTCCACAAGCCTGTAGAGACCGACAATATTCCGTGAGCCCATGTAGAAACAGAGCACTCAAAAAAGGGGAAAGCTAACCGTAAACGAGATCGAGGCAAGTGTACGGCAGACCCGCAACGATGACATCCAGAAGCCCGCACCGGTACAGCGGAACTCCGTGCGGGTGGCGTAGCTGAGAAAGTACACGGGACCGGGGAAGATGTGCTTCGGTTCGAATTTGTCGAGAGCCTCGCGATGGTGAGCGGGGGAGACGACAGCGGACTGGTCCACGGGTACGACACCGACACCCGCGGTAGGCGGCTGGGAGCTGGGCGAGACCGCCCGTGTTGGCGGCGGACGAGCTCCGCTCGGACATGCGTGAGCGGCTGAGTATGCGACGAAGAAATGATGAACAGGAGTAGTCGTTCAGGGAGAGGAAACCTCCCGAGAAATAGCATCGTTGGAGGAGCCGCCGCCAGCCGCAACGTCGATAGAAGGTGCCAGCCGCGCGTAACGAGACTTCGGCCACCCCAGGCACGCGGAGCAAGGCAAGATCCACGCAACTTATCGCTGTACCACAGCGACCGCGCAACCCCCTTTACGGTCCGGATTCTCGACTATCGCCGCCGAGAGCCTCTCCACTGGAAGAACTTGACGACTAAGAGTGAAATAGTGCCTGGCATAAGCAGCTTCAGGATACGTTATACAGTGCGACAACACAGTGCCTCTCGTTGCCTGGGAATTGCTGTGAAAATTTGGCAAGGCTGTCGACTTGCCCTCACCCCATCACCGAAACTGGGTAAAGACAAATAATTCCGTTTCTTCGTCCGAGAGTCCAGGAAGCCCACCGCCGGACGGGCACAGGCTATGTCGCTTGCTGCTAAGAGCGTGAGTGTGATAGCTGGATCTTTGGCTACTTCTACGCTTTTAGATCATTCACCATGATAGACTACCTTTGTATCTTCTCCGCACATTTTATTACCATCGCCTGACTGCAGGCTATCGTCTTTCGAATCTATACCTGGCCCGTTCCAGCACGTTCGGGCTACGCTTCCGCTCGAGTCGCTGGGAACACGTAGACAATCATGGTTAACATAAGAGAAGATTCGGATTTAATCTAGAACATCTGGTATAAAAGATGTTGGCGGCGAGGATGTCCGACTGTCAGTCTTTAGTCACTTCATGTCACACGCCGCGTCGCCACGTCACAAGTTGTCCACGCTCCGGTATCATGATGCACTACTGCTCTTGTGGATATCACCGCGAAGTAATATGGTATTCTCATATGCATTGAGCGATCGCATGCCACGTTGGATGAGCCCGGAAGGTGAAGTTCTCCACGCAACCTCAACGCTACCATTCGTCAACATTCGTGAATAGTTTCCTTCTCACCACCCATCTTCATACCCCCCCCACACGCCATTTCCCAATCTCCCTGCGTACGCCTCAACCCTGAATCGCGTCAACCGCTCCAAAAAACGGGCCGACGCGTCCCAGACGCGTGCCACCACCCCGCCGCTCATTTCGGCACGGCGTGGAGCCAAGAACGGTGCATGCACTGCACGAGTGGGGTTTCTTTCAACTTTCGAACTCCCTCTTGCCTCTGCTTCACCACCTTCCTCCCCTTCCAACAACACCATGCTCGCTACACTCCCAGTCGTTGCGCTGGCCTTGGCCGGCTCCGTTCGCGGTGCGTTCTGTTGTGGGAAGGGTGAGAAGGAAGCGACTCACGCCGCGCGAGGTGTAGCGTTCGAGGTCAGGAAGCCTACGTCGGACTAGTATTGGGTTGAAAATTCGTGCGTCTTATTTGGGGGAAGTTGGAGACCAGGCTGAAAGTTTGGAGAGCAGGACCAACATTCTTTCTTGGACGTCTGAGGATTCGGACCCCTCTAACTTCACAGCGACTTTGACCAACTCGAAAACACAATTATCAACGGGTACTACGCGATTGGGAACACCTGTGAGCAAAGCCGCAAAGCCTGGCTCTTGCTATTTGTGTGATGTGGGTGCTGAACGTGCCGCGGGTGGTAGTGCCCACTGCGAACGGCGCGGTAGACGTGTGGCTCACTGCCGTGCAGCCGGCGTACGCTTCAGAATTGTTCTAGGTCCTGTTGAGCTACAACTGATGGCCTTTGTATCCGGGCAGATCCGGCTACAAGGTCGTCTTCGTCCGGTCCGACTACTTCGGGTACAGCACCGACGCCGCGCTGGGAGAGGTACGTCTTCCTTTCCGCACAAACCCCCGCGTGCGCCAGTAGGCTCATCACGCTCCACGGTGTCCCCGAAAACAGATCTATTATGAGTCCTCCGAATTCGAGATCCGGCCCTACGGGTCCGAGCCTTCACCCACCGCGGACGATCCCTCGTCCTCCTTGCCGTCTGGCTCGGACGGTGACCAGTCGGAGAGCACTGGTACGGGTACGGGCACCGCGAGCGGATCGGAGGCGACCAGCACCGACGAGCCTGGGAACGCTGAGGTCGGCCCGAGGAGCGGAACGGCATTGGGGTTGTTGCTACTGGTCGGGGGTGCGCTGGCGCTCTGAGAGGGTGGGGCTGGGCACTGGGCGCAGGAAGGGTTGACGGACACGAACGTTGTGTGGCTTACTTTGCAGTATTGTTTTCATGTTGCTTCACTTTACCCATCACATAATATTGCATCCAATGGGGCGCGGAGGACGATGCCCGTGTCTGGTCTCGCCACCTTCGCCGAAACATGGTCGTTAACGAAGACACAGCGGGACGTCTTCCGCATTATGTCCCGCGCCTCACTTCCATCCTTTCATAAACCACCCTTACGGCAGAAACATTGTTGCTCCTCTCCTCTTCTCCCCTGATCGACCCACCCTCGAAAGTCAAGTCAAGTCAACGATGATCCTCGCTGTGCATGTGTCGTGCACGCTTCTGGCGCTGCTCAGCTGCGCACAAGGTTGGTTTTCCTTTTCACGGAAAGAGGGCATCGTGCACGATAGGATTGCTCATTCAAAGTCGAACGACATGGGAACCGAACAGCCAAGATCGAAGTCCTCAAGCCGTCCAAGGACCTTTGGTGGGTTGCGGGCGAGTACGTTTCCCTTCCCTTCCTCTCCCTCCCCCGCTCCCTCCCCTTCTCCCTCTCCCATCCTTCTTCCCCATCCATGTGTAACCAATCCCCAACGTCAAACGAAGAACAAACACCCTAACCTGGTACTCCACCGACCCCTCGCACGACCCCCCGGCCATTTCGGCCATGCTCGCGAGCGGGGACGTGACAAGCCTGAACGGCTTCTGGGCAATCGCGAACGCGGGTACCTTCCCTCCTCTCTCCCCTTCTTCAACCTTCTAGTGAGGTTAGACGAGAAATCTGACTGATAGAGAGGGAGGACAGTGCGGACAGGCAACGACACCGCCTCCGCAGACGTATGGATCGACGAGACGCGCGTGGGGTAAGCCGCAGGCCCTCCCACAAACTACACCATCTTCTTCGCCCCCCCAAAAACAACAGACTGACTTGCATGAGTGGGCCAGCACGAACTGGACTGTCGTCCTAGTAGACTCGACCAAGTTCGAGTATACAGACGAGGGAAACCCGACAGGCGTGCGTTTCTCGCCCCCCTTCCCTGCTCTGCTTTCCCTTCCCAGCTCAGCATGACGACTCACCAGGTAATTTACACCTCCCCGCCGTTCGAGATCAAAGAGCCCGGCTCGGCGCAATCGCGCAGCGCGCCCGCACGCCCACCACCCGCGACGTCCACTACCGCGTCGCGCACCAACGCCACGGCTGCCGCGAACGCCACGGCTGCCGGGAGCGCCACTGCGACGGGCGGGCGGGCGGCGGGGGAATCGGACTCGAACGCCGGAGCGAGGTGGCCGGCGCTGGTGCTCGGCGCCGGGTGGGGGGTGGTCCTTGCTAGTGTGGTGTGCTTGTAGGGTGTGCTGTGCGCTGGCAGTCTGAGTGGAGCGAGAGGGGCACATTTATATGTGTATGAACGCTTTGGAAAGTAGTGAGTGAGCTCCCGCGGGGCACGATCGATAGCGACCGCGGGGGGGGATCGGACGGGTTGCGCAGGTGGACGGCTCGCCAGGCACCTGCGGCAGAGTCTTCGGATGCGGAGAACGATCGTGACGGGTGCTGGACTGGAAGGCAGTGTTGCCTTCTTCCCGCACCCCTCACCCGCATCCGAGCGAGCAGCGAAAGGAGAATCGAAGATGCGAAAAGCAGGATCAGGACCGAGTTTGAAGACAACGCGATCAATGGGGTCGTTTGCGTGCGCCGGTCGAGCAGGTGAGAGTGTGCGCGAGTCTTCGATGCGTGAGCGTTCCTCAGCCCCCCTTTCTCTTTCGCACACTCACACATTCCCTTTACCTCCTCTGCTAATTCCCACCCAAAACGTCAGGTAATCGACACCTCCCCACCCTTCGAGATCAAGCCCCCCGGCTGGCGCGGGACGCGCCGACGCGCCCCCGCCGGCCGCAAGCAGCACCACCAGCGCATGGCGCGCGAATGGGACGGCTTCTGCGAGTCCCACTTCGTCGGGCGGGATGGCAGCGGGGGAGGCGGACTCGGGCGCCAGAGAGGGGGGAGCGCGGTGGCCGGCGCTGGTGCTTGGCGCGGGGTGGGGGGTGGTGACTGCGAGCGTGGTTTATCGGTAGGGTGCTGGCGGCGAGTGGGGGTGCTTGAACAGGCGATGCGAATATGTACATTGTACGAGCGATTTGAGATGTCGCGGCGAGGTGTGAAGCAGAGTGTGGGACTAGAGAGAGCGAGATCAGGGGGATCGAATGGGCTGCTGCTGAAAGCATCGCCAGACATAGGGAGCTGCTCAGTCAGTCGGGGGTACGCTGGGATGAGTGCCGTGCTTCGAGTTATTCGAAGTGGGAATTGATCATGACTCGAAGGTACCTAGGAAGGCGGTGTGATGCGGAGGAGGGCGATGCTCGAGCAAGCGTGAAAGGGGCCTCTAGCAAGAGGGGAAGGAAATAAAAATTGCATCGGTAGAGTGGTTTCGAAGATAATCCAGCGGTGGGATGTGAGCGGTGTGCGCGAGTCGATCGAGTACCGAGAATGAGCGAGCATCGTGAGCGTTCCCTCAGCCTTCCTTCCTTCCTTCGCGCACCCGCAAATCACCGCGAGCCTCAATGTACCCACAGATGAATTACTCCTTCCCCGGCAGCTGCCCGAGCGTCTCCAGCGGCACCTCGAGCCCGACCCGGCGCGCGGTCGCGCGCACGCGCTCGTCCTGCGTCTGGTCGTGGAGGGGGTTGTAGCGGTCGAGGAGCTCCTATTGTCCGTCCGGATCCACGGTCAGCTCATAGAAAACTCAAACCAGGAGAATAGAAGGGGAAATAGATGGGGAGAAACGGACCTTGTGCAGCCTCTGCGCCTTCAAAAAGGCGATCACGTTCTGCGCGTCCCGGTGTGCTACGGCGGAGGCGGGGCGGGCGGCGAAGAGCGTGCGGAGCTGGGAGGCGATGAGCGGGTTGCGCTCGGTGCGCGGAGAGATGGACTGTCCCGGCCCAATGCACAGTGGTGAGTGTGACTGGGGAAGGTGGGCAAGAAAGGGGAATGGCGCACTGATTTGCGCAGCTCGCGGAGGAGGTGGCGGTAGAGCGTTTGCGGAGTTGCGGCGGCGGACATTCTGGTGCGAATTTGAGGAATGGACCGGGAGGGGGAGCTGTGGTTGTGTGGTGGGTGGGGGAAGGCAGGCAGGCGGTGGGAGGGGGTCAAGAGGGAAGACGCAGACTCGGGCCTGCGCACGCGCTTCTTGTCCCCGAACCGCGTCCATCTCTCGCCCCTCGTCCTCCTCGCCACCGCCTTCCTCGCCTCCTCCACTCACGCACCATGTCCGAGCGTAAAGTGTGCGTCTACCAGCTTTCATTGTCCCAGTCTCCTCCGAGCGCCGTGTTGCTGATGAGCGATTCGGGGTGGGGTGGGACAATAGCCTCAACAAGTACTACCCCCCGGACTTCGACCCGTCCAAGATCGGGCGCAACAAGCGCCCCAAGGACAGGCAGCAGGTCGTCCGCCTCATGGCGCCGTTCTCCATGCGGTGTAACACGTGCGGGGAATACATCGTGAATCCCGGCCTCTGAGAGAGAGTGTGGGTGGGAGGCGAGGGGCTGACGATGGCTTGCGGCGGGGGTGCAGTACAAAGGCAAGAAGTTCAATGCGCGGAAGGAGGAGGCGCAGGGGGAGGACTACTACGGGATCAAGGTGCGTTTTTGGTGCACTCTCATTTTGGGCGGGGGAGGTTGACGCTGACGGCTCGCGTCCCGCAGATCTTCCGCTTCTACATCAAGTGCACTCTCTGCTCGGCGGAGATCACCTTCAAGACGGACCCCAAGAACACGGACTACGTCGCGGAGCATGGCGCGTCGCGGAACTTCGAGCCGTGGCGGGACGAGGCGGCCGCGGCGGACGAGGACAAGCTCGCGCGGCTGGAGGAGGAGGAGTACGACCCGATGAAGCAGCTCGAGAACCGGACGCAGGACGCCAAGCACGAGATGGAGGTGCTCGACGCGCTCGCGGACATCCGCACGCGCAACGCGCGCAACGAGCGCGTCTCAGTGGAGGACCTCCTCCAGCGCGTGGGGAGGCAGGCCGCGGAGGAGGTCACGGAGGAGGATTTGGAGAAGCTCAGGGGAGAGGAGGAGGACGAGCAGCTCGTCAGGAAGGTGTTCTCCAAGATCCCCGCTGGGCCGGCTACAGCACCCCGCGCCGACGACGACGCCGAGGAGCCGCAGCGCGACGGGCAGCGCGATGGGCAGCGCGATGGGGAGGCGGATGGCGAGGCGGAGGAGGCAGCGCCGAAGCAGATCACCGTCAAGCGCAAGGCACCCTCCGACGCGCCCGAGCCCGCCCTCGCGTCCCTCCTCTCCGAGAGCGCCCGCGCCGCGCTGGGGTCGATCAAGCCGCCCGGCCCGCCGCCCGCGAAGAAGAAGAAGGACGGCGGGAAGCCGGGGATCAAGATGGGGATCAAGAAGAAGGTCTAGGTGGCCGGTGGAAGAGGGATTGGACGCTTTTCGCACACTGGCGCTCGCTTTGCCGCTTTTCGGGTTTTGAACGTGTATTTGAGCTTGCATTGTAACACTGTATACCCCGCATTTTTTCTGCCTGCCGGTGGACTGTGTCCGTCTGTTCTGTCGCGGGAACCATCACCCTGCTCTTATCTTGTCGTCGCTGAGGGGTGATACTGGCACAACCAAGAGTCTCCCTCATTCCCGTAACTTTACTGAGCGTTTACTCTATGTAAACGTTCATTTCCAACATCAGACTGGAAGGGAAGACCGGTGCCAAAGCCGGGCGATGGGATCGTCCAGGAACACGCAGACGCCGATGCGTAGGTGGGTCTTGACGTGAGCGTTCAGCGTGAACTTGTATTATTCAAGATCTGGGAGACGGCATGGAGAAAGTAAAGTTTGTTGTGACCTTGTCGGGCTCCGACTTTTCAAAGCTGGCTTGGAGCGCACTGCGCTCAGGCTGGTCTTCGTATCGGACCTTCGTTTCCTGTCATAGTGGGGAAATTTTATTTAGACATAAGATTCTAGTATGTGATAAGACGCCTTTCCGCCCCCTGCGCCCTCTAGGACTCGACTGACAAACGACCCTGCTCATGAACAGGCCCGCGTACAATCCTCTAACGAAGCACTGCACATTCACGCCCCTCCCTCGCGGCCGACTTATCCTCCTCTGCGCCCCGCGCCTGCCCTGCACGGCGCAGATGCTCGACCTGCGAAGCTCTCTCTAATGCAGCTTCGTCCCCTCCCACAACAGCATCCTGTCCACCTCTCCCACCACCACCACCACCACCTCCTCCTCCTCCTCCTCAAATTACGGCGTGCCCCTCGCTGTTCCCTGTCCTGCAGATCACTACGCAGTCCTCACTGTGACGGAACACCCAGTCCTGGGCGGCCGTTGGATGGCGAGCTAGGAGGTGGGGAGAGTGCGGATGTAAAGCTTTGGGTGAGCGAGGTGAAGGTGCCGCTGGGTCTTCATCGGAGGGTGCCTGCGCAGGGCGGCCAGTGAGTGGAAGGCAGTCTGAACTTGTTTCCCAAAGTCTGTACGCTGAGCTGTATGAGAGTGCACTGAGGATATACAGCTCTGGGATTATGAGGCTTGTGCTTAGATGGTTCTTTGTAGTGCATGAGTGCCGACTAGATGGACATACAGCCATTCGAGAGTTTGAATGTCAATGAAATATGGCCCATGTCCAACTGATGGCATGTTCAGCTATCTGTGATTAAGTTGGTTTCTCTCCCAGGTTTTCTTGCTCCTGGATCTGTCACTGTCTAGTGAGTGAAGATTTGAAGAACTGAAGGTCTGAAGAATTGAGGGACTGAAGAACTGAAGGGTTGAAGGGGTGAAGAACTGAAGGGTTGATGAAGTGAAGCTTTAAGGCATGAAGGTCTGAAGGACCAAAGGGTGAAGGATTGAGTGACTGAATGAGTCAAGGACTCAAGGAGTGAAGAAGTGAAGGACTGAAGGGATGAAGAGCTTAAGGACTAAAAGATTGAAGGATTGAGGTGTTGAAAGTGTGAAGGTGTGAAGGTTTGAAGGTGTACAGGGCTGAATGTGTGAATGTTTGAAGGCTTGAAGAACTGAAGGACTGAAGATTTTAAGGTTTGAGGAAATGAAGGAATGAAGTGTTGAAGGATTGAAGGACTGAAGCATTGAAGTGCTGAAGCATTGAAAAACTGAAGAAATGAAGCATTGGATTATTGAACCACTGAGGGACTTAAAGACTGAAGGAATGAAGAATTGAAGGGGTAAAGGACTTAAGTACTGGAGTACTGAAGGACTGAATGGTTGAAGAAGTGAGGCACTGAAGAGGTGAAGGACTGAGTGACTGAAAGTTTGAAGGATTGAATACCGAAGAGTGAAGGAGTAAATAATTGAAGGAAGGGGTGAAAACCTGAAGGGTTGACCTGAAGAAGTGAAGGCCCTGAACAAATGAAGGTTTGAAGGCCTGAAGGTCCCTGACTTGAGTGGATGCCTTTCCGACATTGTGACAAGAAAGCCATCTTGCTGTCATGCTGTGCCTTTTGGTTCTCATTCTTACAGAGGCTTTGTTGGTGTAATTGTGAAGATCTGAATGAATGCCACAAAAAGGTGTGTCTGATGTGGACAGGCCATGTCTGTGGGTCAGCCGAGCCATGTCTGAGAGTAAGCCATAGCTTGTCCAAGCTGCGGCTGAGCCATGTTTGCAGTTCAGCTGAGCCATCTCTGTACAGGAAACTGTCTTTACTAGAATACTGTCCTTGGCAAAATTCTGTCCTTACTAGAAAACTGTCATGGACAGAAAAGCATCCATGACAGAATTCTGTCCTTGCCAGAAAACTGTCCTGCACAGGAAACTGTCTTTGATAGAATTCTGCCCTTCCAGAAAACTGCCCTTGCCAGTATACTACTGTCCCTGACAGAAAAAACTGGCACTGACAGAAAGCTGTCACTGACAGAAAACTGTCCAGGACTTCCACTGCCGGATTTGTGTCCTTGACAGTATCTCTGAAGTTTCAAGAAGCGTGGAGCTCCGTTGAACATCGTTTCTCCTCTACAAAAGCGCAGAGAAATGTCGGTAATTGTGAAGAGGCATGAGCGTAGCTTGCATTGCACAGACTCCATTGCACAGAACCAGTCTCTGGCCCACTCATTGATCGTGGTTGCCCTTCAGCTTTTGCACCATTATGTGCACAAGACCTCAAGCACTCTCTTGGGCAAAAGCGGCTGAATGCGGACTGCTTATGCATTGCAAGGTCAAGCTCTATACTGCAAACAGCGTCCACACGCCGGTAGGGATCGACAGAGTAGGACGCAGCTGCCGGTCGTTGCGTAGGTTATTAAACACATGAGATAGGTTTCAATCATATTGAAACGGGTTCTTCCATCCCTTACCACCCACCCCCGCCCGGTCCCCACTCGCCATCATCACATTCTATCCCATCCCCCATTAGACACCCATTCCTCAAGCTCCCTCGCCAATCTCCGCGCCCCAGTCTCCAAGCTCTCCTCCCTCCCGCCCCTCCACACCTCGCACACGACCCTCCGCGCCCCGCCCTTACGGGGCCGTACGCGCACCGCGATGCGCGCGCGGGAGAAGTCTAGGGAGACGTGTGAAAAGGGGATGGAGAGAGGGGAGGTTGATGGGGAGAGGGTGAGGGTTCCGGAGGGGAGCAAGTGGAGGAGGAGGAGGTCAAGGAGGCGGGCGCGGGGCTGGTCCTGCGTGGTGGAGGGAGGGGTATTTAGAGCGACAGGGAGAAGGAGAATGGGGGAAGAGGACAGAAGGGAGAATAGGGGAGGAGGAAGGAGAAGAGGGAGGGACGCACGAGCTCGAAGATGTCATCCCAGCTCGTCTGCTCGAGCATGTACACGCTTTCCTCGCTCCTCCAGTCTTCCGCAACGCGGAGCGCGAGGAAGCGGTCGAGCACGGCCGTCTCGCGGTGGTGCGCGTGTTGGAGGGTGATTGGTAGACTTTCGGAGGAGGAAGAGAAGGTGGTGGTGGAGGAGGGGAGCGAGGCGGGGAAGGGGTCTGACGTGTAGGGCGGGCGGATCTGGGAGAAATAGAGGGGCAGGTAGTGCGAGCGGAGGAGGTGCATGGTCGCTGTTCCGGCTTCCTCCCCGTTCAGTCACAGCCCGCTGATATTCTGAATACAGAGAAGAAAAGGATACGAGGGATAAAGAGGAAGGAGAGGAGAAGGAGGACGCACTGAGGTAAAACAGCCTCCCCACCCTCCTCACATTCAACAGCAGCTCCGCATGCGCCTGCGGGTGCGGCTCGTCTCTGTAAGAGCGGATGGAGGTATAGTGCTGGAGGATGAGGACGATGATGTGCGGGCGTCGTCGCGTGGTGGGTCAACGAGCGGCAGGGCGGCGGCGGGGCTGGGCGGGGCGGAGGGGAGACACATGCGGACTGGAAGGCTCAGGTTGTGGGGTGGACGAGCGCGGCGCTTTATAGTGCGTAGTTTCTCTCCTCTGTTTCTTTACTGGGGGGTGGCGGGCTGAGAGCGGTGTACAACCGACAGTCGGTTCGCGGATTCCTCAGATCTGTGCGTTTCTCTGGGAGTATGTGAGGTTTTGGAGGGAGAGGCGGGACTGATGCGCGTGGGAACGGATGGACAGTCAAGAACCTCAAGACCAAGTGCGAGGGCCTCTCCCTCTCCCTCTTCGTCTTCGCCCTGGTAGGGAACATCACCTGTGCGTCCTCTCCTCCAGCTCTTCCCTCTCCCACTACCCTTCCCCTCTCCCTCTCTCCCATCCTATCCCACTCCCTCCCCCCCTCCCCC
>JTLS01000399.1:0-19776 GCA_000826855.1 Basidioascus undulatus
GTCGGGGGCCGCGGGCGCAGGAGGGGCGCAGGAGGAGGGGGGAGGCGCGGGTCTCGCGCGGGAGCGGAGGTGGCGAGGGGTTGAGGAGGAGGAGGCGCAGGAGGGAGGAAGTCGTCTTCCCTTTTGCTTTCGCGTTTGGTCTTTCTCAGTTTTCATTTACAAGTTTGTTGTGTTCCTCTCACGCATCGTTGTGAATCTCATTGTACCAACAGTTTCGACATTCCTCCCTCCCCAACACTCCCCGCATCTCATCCTGTTCTCTCCCTCACCCACCGCATACCTAGCAAACCCCAGCATTCCCGTCGCATCACATAGCAGCTCAAACCGAGGCATTGCCATCTAGTCCTTTCGGAGACTGGCGCATTTTTCGCATGTACCCACCACAGTGTCAAGTGTCGGCTCACTGTCGCATCGTACTAGTATTCGCATGTCAACTCAATTCGAGTTCTAAGGGTGTTTAGACTGCGACGATGTTCAGATGATTTGTCTGGAGACGCGCTATATTCATTTGCAGTTGTTTGTATGATTCAGTAGCGCGTACGACGGAGGGTGAGACGAACGGGCTCTAAGCAGCAAGGCTGTCGGATTTCTTCGCAGGCTAACATTTTTAATGCACAATGGGAAATGAAACAGGATTTCAACTTAGAAGATGCAAATGTGTTTGTAATAAACGGCTCGGCTGTGCTAAAGATCGGGTCTCTGCTTTCAATCTACCAGTGCAAGGACGCTGGCTGGCTTGCGAGACTAGCTAGTCGTTCCTGTTCTGCCTCGATGCTTTCATAACATCAACCATCTTCACTGCACCCATCTTCACTGCACGGTCCACAAGTTGCACCGCTCAATTTCTCGGGAAGAACCGATTACTGAGTGCCGCACCACCTTACCTCCACGAGCCTGAGGCTGAGGTCAGCCGAACACTGTGCGTCTAAAGGTCAGGCTGCCGAACGCTTACGCGATGCCTCGGACAGCGTAAAGCAGGTAAGTGAGGTTGTGACTCTCGTCAGAAAAGAGAATTATCATATAGTGCATTTTCCAGCTTTGTCTTCCCCTTCAGCACATTTATCTCATCCGCACGCGCTGTGCATCCTCAACACCATCCTCCGACAATTCGTCACTGTTATCGACTAATTTTCGAACTTTTCCATAATCCTATACCCCGTGCACACCATACTCGACATACCCTCCCGCACGCCCGGCCGCACCATTCTCGGGTACCTCGTCCGGCCCCCGACTTCGACGTCCGAATCGGCAGGCATGACTGGTCCAAAGCCAGTGCTCATCAGCTTCCATGGCAGTTGGCTGGGTGCTGGAAAACCTCGGGCACGACGCGGGGTTCATCAAGGCTATGTCGGAGGGCGTGGGGTGCCTTGTGCTAGATGCAGACTATCGAAAGGTACGTCCACCGGTCAAAGACATGCACTTTGCAAAACGTATCTGTACTGATACAGATGTTGACCTACAGGCCCCCGAGCACCCCTTCCCTGCCCCCGTCGAAGACACCGAAGACGTGCTCTCCACGTGCTACCCCGACCCGCCGAGTTCGACACGTCCCGCATCGCGCTGAGCGGCTTCTCCGCGGGAGCGAACCTCGCCCTGGTCCTGAGCAGTTCCGCCCTCGGGGCTGTCTACGTCAAGACCGTCTGTGCCTTCTACCCCGCCACGGACCTGACGCTGACGCAGGAGGAAGGTTTCGCGTCCACGCCGGATATGCTCATCGACGGAGCCATGACGATGCCGATCGTCTGGTCAGGCTGTTCATGGAGTCGTACATGCTCAACGTTGCAGACGACGACGCCAGAGACCTGCGGCTCTCGCCACAGTTCGCGAAAATGCGACCCGGTTTCGAGACAGCATCCTGCTGCTCACTGCGTCGGGGGACTCGCTTTGCGCCGAGGGGGAGGCGTTTACTCAACAGCTCAAGAGCGCGGGGAAGGGCGTGGAGCTGGTGCGCATGAAAGGCGTTGCACATGGTGGGATACACATTCGAAACCGGGGCAGAAGGGGTGGGAGGTGAGGGAGCGAGGGTATACTCTTGCTGCCGAACATCTGACAAGGGTGTTTTCGTGAAGTGAGTGGCAAAATGCCTAATAAGACTGCTAATACATTTAACATTGCTAGAACAGCAGTATGGGCAATGATATATGATGAAGGAGTGAAGAACATGTTTCTACATAGTAAGGTCCATGACCGATGTCAGCGTGAGTCCTGAAAAGTCGAAGCAGTCTTGGTAAGGCGGTGCCAACGTATCCTGCTGAAAAGCCAAAATTTTTATGATTTTTTGATGTATTTTTCATTCCTCGCTCACCGCCGTGGACTCCTGCTGTACCACAACACAATGCGAGGCGACGGGCGAGGATGCTCCCTGCAGCCGTAACTGAGAGTGTTACTCACTGTCCGTTTCTCCAAATATTTGATTCATTAGCAGGTATAGACGAAAGCTTCTGTCGGCTTAATTCTAAGGGATCTTCCCTCAAGAGGGAGCAGCGGCTTTGTGAGGAGCGAGGCTATTCAGAGGACAGCCAAAGACACATGCAGTGTGACGCAGTCCAGCAGCTCCAGAACGCTTTTAACCGTGAGCAGAGACTCACGTCCGCAGTACATTATAGCCTATTTTGTCTGATATTACGCGTCGGTGTTGCGCAGAATCCGTCTGGCTTATCAGTGAACGGGCGGAGCGGGCGGACAACGCATAATGGCAGCGCAGGTCCGCCAGTTGCTCCGGTCCTGGGTGAAGTGAATGAGGGGAAGCGTATGATGTGTATACTGTACTAGTGTTAACCAACAGGTACGAAAAATGCAGGCCGAACGCGAAGTGAGGCAACGCCAGAACTGGCCGGAAACCCTGCAAAAGCTAGAAGCTGTCATCGCGTTCGGTTGACAGCCTGACAGTGCAGCCGTCTAACTCGTCCCGCTCATTGCACTTCCGCGACTTGAATCAGATATTGACTTCTCGAAGCAACCTGCCTTTCTGCCTTCTTCTGCTACGTTGCTTCTGTACATAGTCCATCACACCTGGACGCCGGAAACGTCTGGACCTTGTCAAACCGGGTGCTTTCGGTCCACTTCATGCTTCGAATTCACTTTGCTACTATTGAACTACGCTACCCGTTCGATCACATGTAGCCTCAGGGTTTGGCGAACTCAAGGGGACTGTCCAGTGTCGCGTTGCCTGCGCGCAGTTGCCGAACACCATCATCTCCTCCCCGGCATCCATTCTGATCAACGGCTCACGTCGAACCGCCTTGGGCGGCCCGGCCTTACCTACTGACGCTCGTTTCCCGATCTTCCTTCTTCCATTATCACCATGCTCCTCCCACGACGAGTAGCAACACTCCCGCTCGGTCTCGGCCTCCTCTTCCTCGGATGCATCGGCTTCAACCTCCGCCTATCAGAACTCATCTTCGGGCGACGAAACGACGTCGTCCTTCGCGAAACGGTCATCGTTCATGAGCCGGACGCCACCGCTCAGCTCCTGCTTCGGGATCCCACCGAAGATCCGGCATTACCGCCGCCGCCGCCTCCCGCTCCGGTCAAGCCGCCCGTGCCCAGAGACCCTACGGCCGGCCCAGGCTGGATAGCGGACGGCTCGTGGGTGTCGGCGGATCCCGAGGCGCCCATGCATGGCTTCTACGACCGCATGGTCAAGCGTGAGGAGGCGGAGGACTTGGAGTGGGCGCGGAACAAGACTATCGTACGTGCATTAGTCTCCCTTGTAGGTGGTGGGAACGCCGAACGTAACGCAGGGGGGACGGCAGCTCTTTCTTGGCGACAGCGTCGTGCGCGATATGATCTGGACGTGGTGCGACGTTCTCCACGAGCAGCGCGAGCTCGTGCAGCTGGACGAGCAGGTCAAGAACGAGAAGACGACCGGCTGGCTGTGCGTGCATCCGACGTACAACCTGCGCATGATCAATGGCTTCATTTACGGTGCGTCTTCTTGTCCGAAATCTTCCTCTTCTGGCTCGGTGCTGAAGTAGAGGGCGCGGACAGGCATGACCAACTACTCCCGACCTTCGGCGCAGGGCGTGATCTCCGGAGAGTGGCCTCCTGGGCCTTGGGGCTTCGAGGATCGCTTGCCAGAGCTTTCTAAGCAGTACGCGAGCTTCGAGCCGGACATGATTATCGTGAGTTACTCTTTCTGAGAATTCTGCGCGACGCGGGAACGCTGACCACCTGGCGCTTTTAGTTCAACTCCGGAGCGTGGGACTTCAAGGTACGCGGATGATGGAGTAGAAGGCGTGGAGGCGACAAGACCGCGAGTGCATCCCCTACTGATGACTTACCTCGCCCTCAGTTTATGTTCCGTCGCGACTTGCAGGCCGGCCTGAAGACAATTGACATCGAGCCTTCGGAGGTGCGCCGCTGCCACTATCAGCTCGGCTCCCCCATGTGCTGACTGTTGGGCCCGCTGTAGCTGCGCGAGTACGGCGAGCGCCTGCGCGAGTACTTCCGGCAGCTCCGGGAAGTCTTCCCGATTCAAAAGCTCCTCTGGGTGAACATGCACCCCATGTCGCCCGAGGATCTTGCCGCGCGGTGGTTCTGTTCGTCTCCTTCCTTCCCTCTACTACCTTAACTAGCACATCGTCTCACCCTCGCAACCGCACTTGCGTCCACAGGGGCCCGCGGTCTCGTCACAGGCCTCGACTTCACCGGCCCGCCCCAGGAGCACGCATCCTTCCCGCACCTCTTCACCCGCCGCCGCGTGGCCCAACTCGCAGCGCGGTACCGCCAAGTCGCGCTCGAGGAGGGCATGGACGATGTCGATTACTGGAAGATCTCGGAGGCGGTTGAGCCCGGCCAGTTCATTCGCGCGGGCGACACCGTCCATCCGGCGCGCGAACCCAGCATCCGGGTCATCACAGGGATGATCCTTGAGAAGTTGTTCAGGTGGGCGGAGTACGGGTGAGTCGCTTGGGTGCTGCGCTGGAAGGGAAGGTTGGGCAGCGGGCTGACGCTGCGAGTTGGTGCGGATTCAGGGTCTGAGGGCATGACACACGGACACTGCCATACATTCTTTTCTTCTGCTTATATATGTACTGCATATTCAGATGCTTAATCGTATCAGTCTCGGATCTGCAGCTGCCGATCACGCACGCCGGAACCCGCTCGCACGCATGCTCACTGCCTCGTTCGTTTGAAAAGGCGCTTTCCGCATTGAAAACTTCCAAGAACATTTGTCACACAATCACAGCACGCCCCCAATGAAGAACTTTGCGCGCAGCTCGGCAACGCCCGGCTCTGGTTCGACGATCTCATTCCAGCACGACTCCTCGTAGCGCTCCGAGAACGCTTCGGAGACGCGCCTCGCCCTTGCCCATCTCGTCCACCAGCTCGTCGGGACAGTCGGCTCCGAAATCGTCGAAGGTGTATTTGACTGGTCGATACTGCCAGGCAAGGCAAAGCAAGGCAAGGTCAATAGGTGGTTGACGCGGCACCGAAATTGAAAATGTACATCTTGTACAGCTGAGTACATACTTCAGCAACGGTGACTCCCGAGCTGTTGCGGAGGACCGCGGTGCCGAGGTCGAGCAGCTTTCCGTCAACGTGATAGTGGACGTCGTCGAAGCGCTCCAGCCCATCGTTGAGAGGAGCCAGTCTCTCCGGGACGAGCTCGTATTGGTCTGGTCCTCAACGGGAAGAATGCGGGTGTGGCCCGAACAGTTTGAGCTCAGTTACGGCCGGGCTGGTCGCGAGCGATGCGTAGATCGATGGGGAGATCCAGATGGAATCGGCCGGCCGTCCGGCGCCATAGAAGGTATTGGAGCCCTGGGAGTTCTCGAAGCCGAGCCAGTAGAGATTCGCAACGGGGGTGCTGTACCAGATGTTGAGGTGTTGGAGGAAGGGGTTCACTGACAGGCGGATCTTGCTGGACGCTAGCGTCGCCGGAGTGATAGGTCCAGACGAGCCCGCACCCTTCCGATGCTCTGAATAAAGGCAGCTTATAAGGTAACCTAAGAATGATGTTGAGCTCCAGGAGCATGTCTACGTACCTGCGAGCCACCCCTCGAACTCGCGTGCCACCTTCGCAAATTCCTCGTCCCGCTTCCAGAAGAGCGGATCCTTGGTGAGGCGCTTCGCGACATCGTTCCAGCCCAGCTTCTCCGATCTATGGTTGTTCGCTGCTTTTGCTGAGAGACTGTTTGAGCATGCCCATATATCAAAGGAGGAGCGGCGACCGCGCTGGCTGGGCTGAGAATCAAGACTGGGGACTGCCGCTACATGCATCAAGCTTTGTGCCTACTTTTCACCTCGAAAGCAACTGTAGAATCTATAAACTTCTCTATGCTACTGGCAAGCCCATGGAACGGAACGGTACGGCAAGGATGGAGCGGTGGGAATGAAGCTTGACTGGCAGAGTGCTGATCGACCAAGTCCACCGCAGCCGGGATGTCTGTTAGGAAAAACAGGGTCAATGCTCAGATCTTAATGGATCTCCATGCATGATTGCCTGTTCATAACATCTCAGAATAAGTTGAAGCACTCCAAGAAAGGCCCCCAGACTGGGAGGAGCTTCTCCAGTGCCGCCTTGGGTCGCGCTCAACCGCCAGGTTCTCGTTCTCCTTCTCATTCTTTGTCCATGGCCCTGGTCGGGGTTCCGATACCCAAGTCCTCGAGAAATTTCGCCATCCTGGGGAGACTGCTTCAAATGCGACAAGGCAAGCTTGAAAGCAGGGCGGGTAGTATGAGTGTGGCTGGTCTTCCTGGAAGGTCAGCCGAGCAAGACTGAAAACTTCAACTTACATTTCTTCGATATAAGTTAACTTTGATCAACAGCTGCCGGGGGTGGGTGATGTTGCAGTCTGCCTGTCAAGACAAGCAGCGGTGACAGCAACTGTATCGGAGTTGTGCATTTCAGTCAAGGCCGACAGCGTCCAGGGAGTCCGCAGCTGCACGCTCTCAAAGAGCGACCACCACCACGGTCTTGCTACACTTTCGCCCCTTCTTCGCTTCCTTGTCGACAACAGCTCGATTGACTACAAGCATATCGATCGAGGTTTCCGTTCTGTGCGTCATTATTCGGCGAATTGCGGCAGCAGCGTGGGCCGCCGAGGCTCACCGGGCTTCACGCAGTCCGACTCGACCGCATGTCGTCCTCGAGGCCTGGCGCGCCAGTTGCCCTCAGGCGCATTCCCGCGGCAGGCAGTGGTTCGAGGAAGAGCGCTGCAGGAGCGGTGGGGGACCAGCAGGGTGCGTCGTCATCTCGTTCCAGGTAGGGGGCATGGGTTCACACATCCGCTCGCCCAGATGGAGGCGGCGACTCGGAGGACGACGCGTTCGAGCGGATGAGAAGGACCTCGGCGTCCTCGTCTACTCAAAAGAGCTCGGTTTCGCTCTTCGGCATGCCCTTCAAGCCGAAGGCCCCCAGCGGCAACACACCCGCGCAGCCGAGCGCCGCCGCTGCTGGCCCATCAGCGTCTGCGTCGAGCGCCAGCCCGCACGCTTCCAAGGTGAAACCGCCCCTCAACCGCACTCGGCCGAGGGTGTGGGCTCAGCCGCTGCAGCAAGGGAAGCCTCCTCCCTCGGCGTCGGCATCGCCGGAGCAGGCTAAGGCCTCGCCTAAGCTCGGCACGGACACGCGCGACTTCTTCGCATCCCTCACGGGCGCGACCGAGTCGCCCTCGAAGCGCGCGCCCGACGCGATTCCCCCCGCGTACGCCGAGCTTGCCCAGCAGCCTGCTGAGGCGGCGCCTTCCCCGCCGGGTGGACCCTTGTTTGGCCCGGAGCCGCCGAAGGAACCCGTGCGGGAGCAGGCGAAGAAGGAGGTGGAGTCTGGGGTGGTGTCGATGGATTGGGAGTCGGAGGTGAGGGAGAAGGAGGCAGAGGGGCAAGGCGTCAAGGAGGACGCGGCGCTGGCGAACAGCCGCCACCCGAGCGAGCCGGCGTCCTCGCCTCCCGCCGAGTCCTCGCGCGGCTCGCTCGGCAGCGTCCTGGCGCCCACGCTGCTGGCGCGACCGGTACAGCGGACGGGTGCGTCGGACGAGTCTCTTGCTGCAGGGCCGGAGCGTGCTTCCAAAGGTGCGTCCCTTCCATTGCATGGCGGTGCAAGAAGCTGGTCTCATGGTCGTCCATTTCGACAGCGGCACCACGGGCAGATGAACCCCACTCTCCCTCGTTCTCCGCTGCTTCCGCCGGCGCCGCTTCTTCGTCTCAAACCACATCCTCATCCGCTGACGCATCGTCCGCGGCGACCGCACGCCAGCGTCCGCCCCGGAAAAGCATGCTGGCCGCTGCTCTGGCAGAAGCTGTGCGTCCGGACAGCCGCGGCAAGAGCAAGCCTACGCCGCCGCCGTCCCCGCGGACGCAGCAGCTGCCGCAGCGGGCTGCTTCGGGCGAGCAGTCGAAGCGCAAGGACGCCGCGGCCGAGGATGTCGAGCCCTCCCAGGCGACGTCGCACGAGGTCAAGCGCGAGAAGGGCAAGGCGCCCGATCACACGCCGCCGTCGACCAGCACGTCTCGTCCGCCCCTCCCGCGCTCGCGCTCGGCGGAACGGCCACGTCGCTTCTTCGTGCGCGCGGAGATGGGCTCGCCCGAGGCGAAATGGCACGATGAGCACGGTCACTTCCTGCAAAAGTTCGCCGAGGACAAGACGCTCGAGCGCGGCAAGTCGCCGATCGACTTTCGGAGGGTCTTCGGCAGCCCGCCTCCGCGTGGACGTTACAGTTCCGCGAACAGCGGCTTCCGCGGCGCGGAGCCTATCCTATGGCGGCACAGGCCTTACCAACAGAAGGACCGCGACCTGTGGCTGCGAGGACAGCCGCTGGACGACGAAGACGGCCGCATGGGTCTGATACGATATGCCGAGGACGAGCCTCCCCTCCCGGACTCACCCTCCTACACGGACGAGTGCAACCGGAAGGCCGGCAAGCTCCCTTTCTACTGGCACGACAAACATTCTCCCTCGCCTACTCCCTCTCCTCCTCGGCTCTCCCGTCGCAAGTCCCCCGCACCATATGACACTTTCTGTACTAGGCCGTCTCGCCCGCGCTCCATATCACCCCAACCTCTCCGTCGTCGGCATTCGCCCTCATATGGCGGCTCAAGGTCGCGCAGCCCCTCGAGATCGCCGTCGCGATCGCGCTCGCGCTCACGTTCTCGCTCGATCTCCTCATCTCCTCCGCGCGATGACGAGAACCGATCATTGCGCGTTCCCCCGCCGCGGCCCGATCGACACCCCCCTGGCGTCCACGACGAAGAGGGCGAAGGGTCACGCCTGCAGCGCTCCACGTCGCGCAGGCGCTCGTTCGCGGCCGGTAGACAGCCCCGCCCGCGGTCACCGACGCCACCTGCTGACGCAGCTGCCCCCCCACCTTCGGCTTCGGTTGCTGCAGCGCCTCCCCCTCCAGACGAGTCCGCTCCGGCGCCTCCGCCGTCTCCGCGTTCCGTGGCCACTTCCTCCGCCCCCGCCGAGCCCGCCTCTTCCGAGTCCAAGGGCGAAGCGGCTTTGCCGGAGTCGCGCCCTTCCTTACAAATCAAGGCCGCGAAGAAGAAGGGGAAGGCGAAGTGGAAGGCGCCGGACGAGACGGAGCTTAAGGCGGCCAAGCTCAGCGCGTTCGCCGAAGACGATGCCGAGCCTGTGCGTCAGCAGGCGCGCCAACGCAGCGAGCACAAAATGTTCATGCCGGCGGATCTCAAAAAGCCAGCATTCGCTGTCGGCGAGAGGCTGGCGCAGCCGCGCCGTAACGCAGAAGAGCATGGCCGCTCGCGTTCGCGCTCTCCCGAACCGCGCGCGCGTCGTGACGGCAGGTCTTCCCCACGGGATGCGCCTGCAGACGCTCAGCGGTCCTCATCCCCACGGCGCGGCTGGACGCCGTCTTCCCCTCCGTCCCGGGACAACCGCACGACACCTCCGCCTCGCGACGCGCGCATGGCCACACCACCGCGCGCGCCAGTGGAGCTCCCGACTCCCCCACCTCCTAGCGCACCTCCCTCACCCACGCCACCGCCTCCACCGCCCCCGCCACAGGCTGCGCCACCGCCGTCCCTGCCTCCTCCGGCCGGTACCTCCTACCAACCTCCGCATCTGCCTCCTGCCGGTCTATCGGCTCTGCCGCCGCCTGCTGGACCAGTCCACCTCCCAGCCCATCTACCACCGTCGGGAGCACCGCCGCCGTTATCTCCCGCTACCGCCCTTCCGTCGACGTCCTCCCTCCATCCTCCGCCGCCATTTCTTGCTCCGTGCCCGGGCCCGCCTGCTCGAAACGGTGCCGCGTTCGCGCACGCCGCGCCAGCTCCTCCTACCTCCGCCGTTCCCGACCCGCATCTGCACGCGCCGCAACACCCCGCGATGCCGCCGTCCACCGCGCCCTCGCAAACCGGTACGCCCGCACCAACGCGCCCGCCATCACCTTCGGCGAAGCGTCCAGCCTCGGCGATGGATCCGTTCGACGAGGAATACGAGCGGCTGCGGAAACAGAAACGCCGGGGCTTCAAGGCCTTCGACGAAGACGCGCCCGAGAATTCAATTGGCCCGCTCGAGGGCGTGAGCGACCTGCACGAGACGTACGCGTTCGGTGACAAGGTCGGCGAGGGCACGTTCGGGTACGTTCTTTCTGCCATTGCGTCTGCTCGAGGACGAAGCTGAGGTGATTTGTCTGCAGCGTTGTCTTCAAGGCTACGAGGGTAAGCGACAATCTGCGGGTCGCGATCAAGAAGATCATGGTGCTTCAAGAAAAAGATGGGGTACGTTCATCGCTCTTTCTTTCCTGAGTACCACCTAACCAATTGCTATGCAGTTTCCCATCACGTCGGTCCGCGAGATCATGATCTTGAAGCTCCTGAAGCACCCGTCGATCGTCCCGCTCATCGACATGACTTTCGGGCCTGGTACGCACAGTCCGTGGTTCGGCGATAGGCGACTGCCCTCATTTTGGCGGTGCATGCAGATCCTGGCGATCCAGGCAGTCATCCGATGCACTACATGGTCTTCCCGTACATGGCGCACGATCTTACCGGCCTGCTCGAGAATCCTAACGTCAAGTTCTCGGGAGGCATGATCAAGCACTACATGAAGCAGTTGATGGAAGGCACCGCGTTCATGCATAGGGTTCGTACGCCTTAATCTCCTCCGTCTCCCGGGCACTCATCCATCTTGCTTCGCTAGAACCACATTGTCCACCGCGACATGAAGGCCGCCAACTTGCTCATCTCCGAGGACCACCGCCTGCAAATTGCCGACTTCGGTCTCGCGCGGTTGTACCACGACGACAATAGCTCCAGGCCCGACCGCTCCGTCGACAAGATGCAGAAGTACACGAACATGGTCGTAACTCGGTGAGCTGTTTGGCTTGCTTCTTCCTTGCGACAAGCGCTCACGCCTGGTATAGCTTCTATCGTCCTCCGGAGCTGCTGCTCGGCGGAGCGATCGACGGCGGGGGCGGGCGGAACGACAGCGGGTACGGTTTCTACGGACCGGAGATCGACCTGTGGGGCGTCGGGTACGTGTGATGCTTGCCTGGCCGCGTTCGACATCCAAGACTGACTTTGTGTCTCTCGCGCCAGCTGTATCTTCGGCGAGATGTTCAAGAAAGCGCCGATCCTCAAGGGCAGCACCGACATCGGCCAGCTCGACGAGATCTTCAGTCTCTGCGGCGATCCGACCGAAGAGAATTGGCCGGGCTGGTGGCGTATTTTCGGCGAGTTCGAGCCGCTATACAAGCCTCGTGATCCGCCTCGCCCCTCGCGGATCAAGGAGCAGTTCGAGTGGGTTCAACAGCGCATGAGTACACGCCTTCCACTGACCAGACTTCGAATCAACAGCGCCGACCTTGGACCGGAGGGCCTCGACCTTCTTTCTCGCTTGCTGTGCCTCGATCCCCTCCAGCGCATCTCGGCGTTTGACGCCCTCGACCACGACTACTTCTGGACGAAGCCTTACTTGGCGTCCAAAGAAGAGTGAGCACATCGACAGCCCCGCGGAAGCTATCCAACGCTAACGATTCTCACCTGCAGGCTCGATTCCGTCCGCTTCCCGTCCTCGCACGAGTACGACCGCCGCAAGAACAACCCTGTCCCCCAACCGAACCGCCCGGTGCAGCAGCAGATGCCGCAGAACTTTCTCAAGCCCAATCCGGGTATGGTCCCGCAGGGCTACGGCCAGCCGCCCCCCCGCCCACCTTTCGCTCCACGCCCGAACCCTTACTCCATGCCGCCGAACGGCATGCACCCGCGCCCGTCCGGCCCAGGTGGCCCTCCCGGTGGTGCTCCGTGGCAAGGCGCTTCCCAGCACGGACTGCCGCAGCCGATGGGCATGTCCGTACCGCCTTCCTTCCCCGCAGTCCCTGGCCTTCCGCCGCCATCCCTCGCGCCGAATGGCTTACCCCCACCTTCGCACGGCTGGCTGAACGGTCCAAGCGGTCCACCGCTGTACGGCGGACAGCACGGCCCACCGCCTCCGGGCAGTCATGGGGGCGCGTACGGCGGCGCGTATGGCGGGCCCGCCGGCCCCGGCGGACATGGGCCTCATGGCGGGTACGGCGGTGGTTACGGCGGGTACGGCGGACGCGGTGGGCCTGATGGTGGTAGTCGCGGGCGTGACTACCCGCGCAACGGGAATCGGCCTAGGGCGCCGCCGCCCCGACACGACGATCGCGGGCCTGGCGGGCCTGGTTCTCGGGATGGGCCCGGACGGCCTGGCGGCGGGCCTCCGTACGAGCAGGGCCGACCGCCGCCGTCGCCGCCGCGTGGTCGTCCCGAAGAGGCCGAAGAAGGGGAAGTCACCGAGTTGGACTACGAGTGACTTGGCTCCACACCGCTTTCTTATTCTTGACGCATGTAGCATAAACTGCCTGTTCTGCACCTGCATTTATTAGCATACTCCCAACGGCTGCATGAGGAAGCGCGTTTGGGCGTTCTGAGGTTAATCTGGGAGAACACGGAGCGCCAGGGCAACTCTCTTTACGACTGCAGCATCCGATGCGGTTGCATTGCGTATCTGACAAATTCGGCATAAGTGCACATTCTAGTTACGGGCACCCGCTGTGATACGTATGATTGCTTGAAACCACCGAACCGAACGTCTTTCCGTTCATTGAATGTTTGGAGCGTCGGACTGTTGTCTTCCCTCCTTCCTTCCGCACCGCTCATTACTGGACCTCTTCCAACTTCGTACTGACTAACTCGTAAAACCCTCGTGGCTCTTCGCTCGATCACGTTCAACGATATCATCATCATGCACATGCCTGCTCCCGCTGCCTCGAACAAGCCGATCGAAGTCAAACGAGTCCTTCGCGTCGGCGTCATTGGCTGTGGAGAGTCCGCACAGACGATCCATGTTCGTCTTCATTGTCCTGAGCCTCTTCTGGATCGTGACTTATTGGGCGCTGAGCCTCTTCTGGATCGTGACTTATTGGGCGCTGGGTGTAGCTACCGACGCTCGGGCTAGTCTCGCATCTCTTCAAGATCACCGCCATTTGCGACGTGTCGCCCGCAGCACTCGCTCACTGCGGTGACAAGTTCCACGTCCCTAAAGAACAGCGTTTCACGGACTAGTGAGAACGGTCCAGATGACATGCTGGAGAGTCCGCACTGACTCTATGACCCTGGCAGCGCAGAACTCGTCAGACAACCGACGGTTGACGTGGTTTTTGTCATAAACAGCGATGAATATCACGTACGTTGTCAATGACTGTGAGGGCCACAACGATTCTAACAAGTCATAACCAGGCCGAAGTTGCAATTGCCGCAGCTAACGCTGGAAAGCATATGCTGATCGAGAAGCCCATGGCCTTGACGCGCCCGGACGCGGAGGCGATCCTCGAGGCGCAGAAACGCAACAATGTACGTCGTCATGTGGAACCCTTTATATCAACAGCTTAGTTGAAGCTTCCGAAAAGGTAATCGTCTTCATCGGATACATGCGCCGATACGCACCGGCTTTCGAAGAGGCCGTCAAGATCGTCCGGCAAATGAAGAAGATTTCGTACGCTCGTGTCCGGGACATCATTGGAATGGTGAGTGACATATTCATTGCGCATAACAAGACTTGTTAAAGACACCAACACCCGCTATTTCAGAACTACCTCTTCATCGACCAGAGCGGCTTCTTCCCCCAGCGCTTTTCGGACATCTCTCCCTCCGCCTCTGCAGCCTTCGCTGAGCGTGCGAAGCGCATCGCCTCTCTTGCGCTTGGCGAGAAGCGGGCGTCGAACCCGGAGGCTGTTGCCACGTTTCGACTTCTGGCCGGCCTGGGCTCGCACGACCTCAGCGCGATGCGCGAGCTTCTCGGCGAGCCGCAGAGCGTACTCGGTGCCGGCCGAAACAAGGATGGCCTTTTCATCACCGCACTCTTCCAGTACGATAGCTTCGTTACGACGTACGAGACGGGTATCGACTCTGTTGCGGACTTCGACGCGCACCTCGAGGTGTACGGGGATGGCAAGCGAGTGGTACGCTTGTTTCTCGGGACGTTTCCATATGGACGCCTCATTTACACGGCATTACAGCGCGTGGACTACGACAACAGCTACATCAGCCAGTCTTCTTCCTTATGTCCCCTCCGACGCCGTTCCAGAACTGACCTAGTCTTCACTGTAGAGGGATTGCCTATCACGCTCACCATCTCCGAGAACGACTCTGTGACGGGCCACTACTCCGAGCGCGTCATCCGCCCAACTTACGAAGACACGTACACACTTGAGTACAAGAGTGAGACCGCTATTTACCTTGGCATTTAAGTCGTGTGCTGATTGCGATGCAGGGTTGCACGCTGCGATCGTGGACGGCGAGGAGGTCAAGACAACTCCCGAAGACGCACTGTGCGAACTGCGCACATGGGAGCTGTTGATGGACAAGCTGTTCCAAGAGTCCGCATAAATTTACAGGCCGAATCGCAGATAGAGGTCGCGCTCATGAATGTCTGGTACCTCACGATTCGGCTTGACTGGGGTCGAGGGGCTTTTGGTTGCATCGTCCTCAGACGAATGTCTTGGCAAACTGGCATAACGCGAATGTGCTGTGGTTAATCCATTCCTCGCCCACACTGTCACACACACACCTACGAAACTCACTCATACGCAACGTAAGGCGCAATGCTGCTAATCGACGGTGAAGAGATCTATCCACTCATCGACCAGTGCAGCGTACTCGCATTTTACTTTTAACTCGTATTCCAGCAGTTTGCAGGTTGTTATAACCCAAGAGTCCGGCCCCAATTCTTCGCACCCCGTGCAGATCCGCACGCGCTACCTCCTGCGGTCTCCGCGCTGAGCCCCTGCCTGCGGCCCGAGCTTCGCTCTGCGGGTGCAAAAACATGCAAATACTCTTAATTGGAACTGTAAGTTGCCGTGTCAAACGGTTTCTAACTCACGAAGCACCACCGACATCCTCAGGATCAGCCTGAGGTGTTTCACGCCCCTTCGGAGTCCCTCCCAGAGGCGTCTTCTCCTTATCTTGTCCTTTGTTTTCTTTCTCTTTCGCACCCCCGCCTTCGTCTCCTTGATCTGCCACTTGCTCGCCGTGCTCCTGAGAGCTGGCGAACTGAACGATTGCACTCAGAAGTCAGCCAACGTTGTTTGACAGTGCTTGCTCAGGGATTGCTCACCATCTCATCGACCATCTGCACTACCGTAGTATTCATCAAGAGTGACCTCCAGATGATAGTAACCATTAGTACCCTGCGAAGCTCTTCATGAGTGCGGTTCCCTCGACATAGTGGTGGTCAACGTCGCGCACCCAATGCCGGTCCAGACGGAAATCAGGACCTTGATGGGGAGAGAGTGTGTCGGGTCGTCCTGGAATACGTATGAGACGTAACCCATGACTAATAACAAATGTAAGCGGGTGATATATCGAGAGTGAAAGCGCTGCCCACCAAAGAAAATCGTCGACCACGATTGCAGGGCGATAGGAAAGGAAAGGACGGTCGGGAAAAAGATGGGGTGGTGGAATGCTATATATTACTCTGAGCCAATTTGACTTTGAGTTACAGGGATCAGTTGACTCACCAAATCGCTTGCACAGAGTCGAAGCAGATCATATCAGCGAGGCATTGCACTTCGCAACAAAGCTGCGTTTAGTGCTCACTTGCAAAACTCTAGCTGGTGCAGGCTGAACAATATACCCAGTTTAAGTAAGCATTGGATTAGGGCAAATACAACCTAGCTTACCTGTATCCTCCAAAGGAGTGCTATGCTGGTAATGAGACTGAAGAGGGCACTGTCCACCGACAGCAACAGCATCGCCGCCGTGACCCTGTTGAGTTGGTTAAAAAGCATGGTGTTGCCCGCCCTGCACAGAGGAAATTTTAAGCGGAAGGCTATACCCACATAATCGTAGTCAAAGCCTACGAGAGAATCACTGGACGCCAAGTGGCCTGGGTCAAGCACGTGGATGCGCTGTGCAGCACTGCAAGCGACTCACATGTGCTGACGACGTTCATGCTTCGATATTCATCGATCCTTTAGAAAAAAGGGGGGAAGTCAGGAACAGCAATCAAGATTAGAAATGAGCGGAATGGGCATGGGAGCGCAACTGGTCTTTCTGGAACTTGTCCCACAGCTTCAGCTGCTTGGAGGTGTCCGTTGGCATCTGCGGCCGAAAAATTCTGCGGACGTATTCTTGCTATTACATGGCAGGACAATTAATGCCGCAGTTAGCCTCATCTCATGTCACCTGAACGGTAACAGGCTCACAGGGTAGCCCAAGAAGATGAGCCTGTTGGCGAAGTCCAGAGCCGTGTCAGCTCGGCCACCTCCGCTTCAGCGCGCCAACGCACCTGCTCCAAAGCCAATGGTGCGCATTCTTCCCCAAAAAATCCTTCAGTACCCTTCCCTATTTTTCCTCGGATCGCACAAACTACTCACATCGACATGCAAGTCCCTCGACACCGGATGCGCGTTGACCGCCTCATGCGAGTTCTCCGTGAGCATGTACCGGAGCTCGTTATCCTCCGGCTTCGAACGCCAGTTGTCGTCCTTGATCTTACTCGGATTGAGGTACGGTTTCAAGTCCGACAGCGAGGCGGAACGCCGGTGGGCTCGCTGGCGGTTTTCATGCCGCAGCGGCGTTTGCCGCTCGGCGTCGGACGCGCGGCGGTCGGGGTCACGGTTGCATCGGAGTCGGAACATGGCGAGGTGTAAGAAGGATGTGTGGTAGGATCGGTTTGGACGGAGTTGACAACAACTCTGGATAGGCCCGAACTGTATATTGTCCGTCGGGTAAGCAAAGGATGAGGCTGCTCTGAGCTTGACTGACTTTCGTCGTCGAAACGAAGGCGAAAAAGTTACGGCAAATGGCACCGTATTTCAGGAACTGCCAAGCTGCAAGGGTGCTAAAAGGGTAACGTTCGAGAACTTCTATGTCGAGGTCACTTCTCATAGCGAAGGCGTCGCAGCGTCAGCTTACTTGCAGAGACGAGAACGCTGCTGGCAACGTTACTCTACAGGAATCGAGATAGCGAAAGAATATGAATGTTCTTGTGGTAAATAGCTCGAAAGGATGCGCAGACGTCGAAAAATGCGACGTGGTCTCCAGACAAAGTCTCAGTGCAGCAGCAGCTCAGCCTCGGGGATCGCCTTCGTAGTCCTGCTCTTCCTGCGCGTCGAGCGCCTCCTAATCCACCATCATCATCAGCCTTCCCTATTTAACAGGCCTAAGCTGAAATGAGATGGACGCACAGGTTCGGTCGCCTCGCCGTCCTCAACCTTAAGCATGCGGTCGACGATCTCCTGTCAAGTTCTTTCAGGAACCTGTGTCTGGCGAAGCATCAAGCGACAAGCAAAACCCACCTCCGAGTCGAGACTGGCGGGGGTTTTTGTTTCCGTCGGCGACCACTTGTACGGAGGAGACTGTCTAGGACACACGGCCCCGGCTCGCTGCTGCTCCTCTCGTGCTTCTTGGACTTGGCCTGCTTGAGCTTCTGGGCGGCGGGGGTGGTGCTCGAGGAAGGGGCCTGCCATCAAGACTTTCAAAATCACAGCTACACCCTGGAAAGTAAACGAAACGAATCGGCGCACCTTGCGCTTCGGCGCCGCCTTCGGGGACGCAGCCTTCGTCTTCGCCTTGGTCTTCGCCGTTCCCTTCGCCTTCGCCTTCGACTGCTTCTCGTTCTCGTACTCGTCCTTGACGGTAGAGATCCACTTGCACGGGCCAGCGAGGATCTCTTCGATCTCAGGGAACTGTACAGTAACTCGTCGTCAGCTGGTTTCCCCGTCCAGTCGGTCGTTGTCAACAGGATTGACCTCCTCGTCCGTCTCCTTCCCGTCAGTAATGCTGAGCTTCTTCGCCCTGGACCTCCCACTTCCCGCCAACTTGTTCAGCCGACCCTAAAAACTACGAGAAGCTGAACTTCCGAAAATTCGCACCTCATCCTGTGCCTTCTCCTGCGCCTTCTTCGCCTTTTTTTATAGAGCATCCAAACTAGAAACAGTATACCCCTCAAAACAGCTCCCAGTCCCCTGCCATCTGGCCCTTGCGCCCTCATCACTTTTGAACACGCCCGTACCGGCATTCCTCACCCAGCGCCTAAGCAACACCCCCCGAACATCCACCACCTCTCCCACTTCCAAAAACTTCCCAGCGCGCTCCATCCATCGATCAATCAAGATCGGGAACTCGTAAGCGCCCACGATCCACCGGATCCTCCGCACGTGTCGCCGGGCTCGCTCGAGGTCGTCGAGAGCCGCTGGACTGACCCCCGCAATACAGAGGGATTTTGCAGGGGAGCGTGGGGGGGCGGAAAAGGCAAGAATTAGATCTTTAGTGGTGTGCAAGTGCTGGAGGTGGGGGAGCCCGTGCTGAAGAGCTCGTGCAGAATTCGTCTGGTGGTTGACGGTAGCGATTTGGTTGCATGTACAGGCGGCAGGAGATGAAGGGAGGTGACGCAAGACCCTATATTGAGAAAAATTGAGCCACCGCGAGATTGACTTGTTGGCGAAATAGAGAGCCGAATGGGCAGTGTGTTCGTCGAGGGCAGTGCGGGATGCAAGTGTGCGGGCGAAGTGAGCCGCCGAGGAATCGGAGACAATCGAGGGCGACTTGTAGAGCTCGTTTTGTGCCAACTCACCCACAGGTATTGCAAAATGAACGATTTAAAGAAGTAAAGACAAGCCCGTTGAGTTATACGTACATGGCTGAAGAGACGACACGTCAAAATCGCAAGGCTCCGGCACGCCGAAGCACGCCCTTGGCCGGTGCTCCCCCCGAAACATGCGGGCAGGTGCTCTTGTAGGATGGGCGCCCACGGCTCCAGAGGGTAGTGTAACCGTAGTGCGAGCACGCCGAGCAGGCAAGAAGCGGCATATCGGGTAAGCGCCGTAAGCGACGACGGAGCAAAAGGGCTTGATAATGATCCCGAATGCCATCTCCCAGCAAGCGGCCAAGACTAGAGTGAGGCCAATTACAAGACACGTTCCAAGATCGAGGTTTGGGGCGGGTGATGGTGACATGGGAGATTGTGGTGCAGTACAAAAGAGCAGCATACCGGGCCGCAACCTTCCGCTGGTAGTATCAGCTTTCGCCGAGCTTCCGTCATCGTCGCACATGCTAGCTGCAACCTCACACATCTCGAATGATCTATGTATTCTTTCCAACTGTATCACAGACCCTTTACGCCCTGCGCCCATGATCCGGTGCAATCTCCAAGAAAGGCTCGAGGTTGAACTCGAGAGCGGAGCAAGGCGTCTTGATCTCGAACGCCTCCAGCACGCTCGGGTGGAGGATGCCGAGGTGGCCGATCTTAAGGTCGCGCGAGGTGCCGCTCGCGAGCGTCGGTAGCGCAGACGCGAGCGCGTCCTTGACGGTGTCGAGCGCGGAGGGCTTGGACGCGGGGGCGGGGGTGGA
>JTLS01000004.1:0-62833 GCA_000826855.1 Basidioascus undulatus
CGGGAATGGAGCGCGCGCTGGGATGGAGGGATATCATTGCGTCGGAGTCTGGGGGGGGGGGAGGCCTTGGACGTCAGCTCCCCGTTCCGCGCGTGAAGGCAAGACAGGAGAGGAGGGGGAGGTAAGGGCAGCAGCAGCACGCACAGACGGGACACTCGACGGTCAGCTCGACCTCCGACACGCGCACAAAGAACGTCGGGAGCGGGAGCGCAAACCACCGTTCCTTCCTCCGTCCCCCCCTATCTTTCCCTTTCCTTCCCTCTCCGCGCGCGCCGGCGTCCGCTTCCGCAGGCCACTGAACAGAGTAAAGCAGTTCCACCTCGGCCGCGTCGCCCCCCCACGGGGAGGGCGGGACCGTGACAGCGCACATGAGGTCGTGCTCCTCGCCCTCTCCACTCTTGTCCTGCGTCCAAATGCTGCCCGTCCCCCCGTCCCCCGCAGGCGCAGGCGCGTCGAGATCGAACCATTCCGCCTCGATACGCCTGCCCGCGCGCGTCGCTTCGCGGAGGACGACGCTGGGCCGTGGGTGGTCGGAGGAGGGCGCGGCGAGCCCAATGAGGTGGGGCTTGGGCGCGTCGGACGGCGCGGAGGGCAGGGCCATGCGCAAGCGGACGTAGGCCGTTTGCGGTGGGGCTGGGGAGCGCTTGCAAGGAGGCGAGGGAGGGGGAAGGGGCATGACGTGGATTGAGACACGCGGGATGGAGTAATCTTTGTCCTTGGAAGAGGAGGTGGAGGGGAGGGCGGCGTTGGCGGGGGGTGCCCGGGTCGGGGCGTTTGCGCTGGCGTGGGTTGTCGGGGAGGGTGCACTCGCGAAGGGCGCGAGGTTCGACGACGGGTGTGAGACGAGGGCAGGTGGGCGTGCTGCACTGGCGCTGGCGCCAGGGGGGTGCGGGACCAGCACCGCCCCGTCCCGGAATGCCATCTTCCCCTCTCTTTCGACGCTGCGCTCCGCATCCCCCTCGACGCGCATCGTCCACCCTCCGTTCCCGGCCGCGCCTTCAGTGGCCCCGCTCGGGAGGCGGACCTCGCGCATCGGGGCTCCGGGGGCGAGCGAGACGTGTGCGGTGTGCTGTGTGGCTGTGGGGAGGCGGAGGACGGGGAGGACGAGGGGCTCGGTGGGGGAGGAGGGGGCGAGGTGCAGGGTTGCGGTGAGGGAGATGGTGAGGGAGGTGGAGTCGGAATTTGGGGTAGGCAGGGAGGAGAAGTTCGGCGGCGGCATGAGTTTCCCCATATCGAGTCTGAGCTCGAGCGCACCGCCTCCCTTGGGGGCCCACTCCTCCCACACAGGGGCGCTGTCCCTCCGCGCGTGGCGGGACGCCCCGGCGGGTGCAGGCGACGCCCTGCGCGAGGGCGTGGGCGAGCGCACTTCGAAGGACATCTCGCCCGGGTCGGCGAGGCCGTGCAGCGGGGCGGTGGAGAGGAGAGAAGGGCCCGCGGAGCCGGAGGCGGGGAGGGAGAAGCGGCGGCGGGCTAGTGCGGCGGCCGCAGGGGCAGGAGAGGGGGAGGGGGTGAGAGAGAAGGTGGAGGGGGCAGGGGAGTGCGGGGTAGAGGAGAGTTGGAGACGGGTCTTCACGACCCAGATCGGGTTCGTGGCGGTTGCGGTGACGATACCGGCGCAGGCGGCGGAGAGGAGGTGGATGAGGGGCGTTTCGACGGAGGAGGTCAGGTGCGAGGCGAGGAGCGGCTTGAGGTTCCCGTAGGTGAAGAAGTTGATTGATCTGCTCAATCAAGGGAAAGTTTTAGGAGAGGGTCCGGGAAAGAGAGAAGGTAGCAGGGGAAGGGGCGGAAGGGGGAAGGGGGAAGGGGAGATGGGAAGACGCACCGCGCGGGGATGGCGCCCACCAGCGTCGGGCCGAGGCCCTTAAACAGCGCGCGCGGGGACTCGTTCACGTAGATATTTCTGTGGAAGGATGTAAGAAAAGGAAGGGGGATGGGGGAGGAGGCAGGAGGGCGCACCGCAGCATCTGCCCCGTCTCGACAAAGTGCCAGAGCACGCCGTGCACGCCCTTGCGCGCGGTATGGGACGGGCGGTAGAGGTCGGATTGCAGGCGCGTCTTGACGACGTCGAAGGGGGACGTGATGATCGCGCCGGCCATGCCTCCTAGTCTGTGGGTGGGGTGCAGTGGGTGGGGTCGGCGTCGGGTCGGAGTAGGGAAAGGGGAAGGGGGATGGTGTTAGGAGGGGGAGAAGGGACGGGGGATAGGGAGGGGGGAGGGTGAGAAGCCGACGACGGACCCACCGGCCACGAGGTGCTTCCATGGTTGCGGGGCGGTGCGCAGGGGGGTGGGGGAGGATATGGGCGAGGCGGTGGCGGAGGAAGACATGGCGGATGTTGAGGGTGCGGAGGAAGAGGAAGACGCTATGGAGCTGGTGGACGCCACTGCTCCTGCTGTTGCTGCTGATGGTGCTGCTGCCATTTTATACGTCGCAAAGAATGCGAGCTGATAGGAGACTGAGAGCGAAAAGGCGGCGAGCTGAGCGAGAGGGTGAAGGAAGGCAAGGCTGAAAGGATCGCAGGCGGATTGATCCGCCGAGTGTCTTCTCCCGCCCCAAAACTTGAGACAGACACCGTATCGCCGATAGCACGCTCTTCTACTAAGTATCTTTTACTGTTCAAAGAACACTATAGCGCCGATAGCGTCTTCCCCCTCCGAACGGTGTGATGGTCCCTTGCCCTGCTCACTTACTCACAATCATGGCCAAGGCCAAGGCAAAGTGCGTGAATCTCCTCAGATTGAAGCAGAGAGGGCGAGGTGGAGACAGAAGGGTATGCTGACCCCCCGCCCCCCAGAACGGTCATCGTCCGCCTCGTCTCGACGGCCAAAACGGGCTTCTTCTACACAAAGACCCGCCCCCGCCTCGCGGACAAGCTGTCCTTCATGAAGTATGACCCCGTTGGTGCGTAAATCCCCCACCTCCTCTGCTCCTTCTTCTCCCGCTCTCCCTTACTGAAAGTGTGATGGGCGCGGCGGACAGTTAAGCGCCATGTGCTTTTTGTGGAGGGAAAGAAGTAGCGGGGCGGAATGAAACGGCTTTTCGACGAGGATGCGGGCGTGGGCGTGTGGATGGGATGGGAAGAAGGAGGAGGACTGGGGACTGGGAACTGACCTGACCGGTTTCGAACGAGTCGAGCGGCGGGCGCCCCTCTCGCACGCCCTTCGCCCGCTCGCATCATCCTCCATCGCTCTCGGTCTCACAATAACCATCGAACTCCACGGCCATTCGTCCGCACACTCACTCACTCACACACGACTGATGCTCACACCAGACTAGCTGAGCACTGGGCACCGCACTGAGCCATCACCTCTCACTCCCACACGCTCTCGCCCCCTTCACCTCACCGACATCCACCCACCGCACTTGCTCCGCCCCTCCCCGCGTCGCTCCTATCACCCACCCTGCGCATCTACACCGACGAACCCAATCCAACCCACGCCTGCATCGCCCCCCACCCTCACCCCCTCCCGAGCGAGGCGCGCCGCGTCCTCCCACATCATGTTCAACCCAATCTAACACGACACCCGACCGATTCGGCTCATATATCTCGCCTTCACGCCCCGTTCTCTGAAGGACGACCACAGCCAATCGCATCAAACGATGCTTCGGCCGACCCTCGAAACTCGGACCTTTTATCTCATCTCGCTCGTTCTACGCGCTCTACCCCACGTTCGCGCTCTTGCAGCCGACGGGACGACTGGCTGATGGTGTCCACTGAAACCCGACTCACTCACAATCATTTCCTTTCCATTTTATCCGAACTCACATCACGCTCGGTCCCTCCTTACGTGCACAAGGTGCGCTTCTCTCGTGGCGCCTGTACGAGAAGAGAGCGACGGACATTCTCCTTCCCTGCTTTGCCACGCCTTCTGGATCCCGACGCACTTCATCTCTTCATCGTTCTCCTTCCGCGTCCGTCTCCCAAACATCCCGGGGAACTCCCCCTCCTTTCGGCGGACTGACATCTGCGCGGACGAGTGGATAGGTCAAACCGCCTCCTACCCTCGCCTCCTCGCCTTGCTCCTCAGTGCACGCCCGAATTCACACCGACCCCGCTTTCCTCTCTTTCTCCTGCCGCTTCAATCCACTCCACGCACCCGCCTATCTACTCCTCCCTCGCTCTCCCACGTCCCAGCGAGCGAGCGAGCGAGAAACGCCCGACATTGTGCTCGATCAGACCTGACCGTGGTGCCATTTCTCATCACCTCGTGACCTCGTGCTCGTCTTCCCCCTTGTTATCTTCAAAGAGGAGCGATCCCCCTCAGCTCACCAGCCCATTGAATCATCATGCTCGATCAAACCCCAACTTCGGACACTTTCTGTTTACCTCGCTCGTCTTCCTCCCGGCACGCAACGACGCCCAGCTAACCCCACGCAATCAAGACACACTTTCGTCGTGATTCATTTCTTCTTGCGCTTTCCCACACGCTAGTGCGGCTGTGGCAGTCGTGGGAGGGAAGGGAGATGTGGCAATCGACCATCGGGAGAGAGAACTCTTCACCTTGGCATCGCTCTCGCTCTCGGTTTCGAATTAGTCTCTCCGCACTTCCATCTCCTTTCGGCCGTCACCTGAACCAGTTGCGCACTCTCGAAAATCCTGGGAGGCGCCAGCTCCTCTCCGTGGCCGACTGGCATCTCCCACGAGATGGATGGGACCACGACTTGGGGTCCGGCGGGCAGGGGTCGTCGGAGAAGAGTGGCACGTGATTTCTACGCAGGGCCTGTCGCCTGCACCGGGAGCTGTCGACGTGGAGGTTGAGCCCATAGACCACACTGACGACGACGAGGCTGAGGTGGTGTTCGCCTCCCACGCCTTCACCGCATAGCCGAGGGTATCTTTCGGGAGCGCAAATGTTGAAGACGTAGTGATCGCAGTTGCCCTTGTGAATAGCCCAGTCTTGCCTCTGGCACGCCTCGGAGCAGTATGCCACTGCCTCCAATGCGCATCAGCATTCAGACCTGGAGGAAGGACACAAAGCGCCCCTCCGCACACACCTACCTGCCTTGCAGTGCCCACAAATGTGGTGCCTCGGCCCGCCAGGTTGCTGCGGCGCGTGGCAGATGTGGCATTATACGCCAGCAGTGCGCGCAAACGAGGGCAGTTTGTGAGAGTGCGACATTGCATCGGGTATGCAGAAGGCGTATCGACGGCAGAGTAGTTCTGACTGCGGAGAGCACAGGCAATGATGGACGTCGGGTTCAAGGGTTGCGGCCAGCCCGGGTGCCACGGCGGTCAACTGCAGTTCGTGCAGCTTGTCGCGGCAGACGGAATACGGAACGGAGCGTTGCGGAGGAGACGTCAGCCAATGTGGGCCTGGTGGCTCTTTACTGGTCTCACAATACATGAAAGAATAAGCGGCAACATGCAATTGTACTCAAGTAACGTCAGTCCGGCTGTCGTGGGCCGCACAGCGGATTGGAAGTATTGATGAAGGGCCTCGGACGAAAGCCAAGGCTGACATCTTCTTCCCACCCTCGGACGAGGACTGAGGTTATATCACTCGAAAGGGGCATCTTAAGGGAGACATGCTGGAGGGAGCATGCTTCGCTCAGCTTGGATACGAAAGCTGAAAGGGCCGCAGAGAAGAGCTTGTCTGGCAGGCACCACGTGTATGGGATTATTGAAATCCACGGCCAACGATGTACTTTAATGAAATATTCGGGCTAGAAAATTTGATCGACAAGGCTTGGACCTCCTTTCCGGTGCGACCTGGTCAAAGCTGCCCGCTGCTAGGTCGACGCGGGTAATCTCTTACCTGCTCGAACTGTGAACAGAAACGTCGGGTCTTTACCGTATTGATACCAGCCAGTGTCATAAGATAACTGACTAATTAGTGGATGAGAACACTCGCGCATCTTCGTGCGAAAGGTCCGCCGTTTGCCAACTACGAAGCTTTCACTATCCAGCCTGCCATCGTCATTGCAGGCCGCAGCTTCCACCTATAACACCACAAAAAGCCTATCGTTTTCAAATATCTCCGCAAATATGGTTGATTTGAACATTCAAATGAGAGGGGTCGCCAATGTTTATTGTCAGGACACAGTCAAAAAAATGAGCCTCGGTGCCAACAACTAGGTTCTGAAGCTCGGCAGATTTTCCCGGACTCTTTGCGTATTCCAGCTTCTGTCGTCTGGTCCGCTGACATGGTTTAGTCTTTCAGCGCCCCCGATACCGCGTGGCCTTCATCCGTTTCCGTCGACCTCTCGCTCCGCCTCTCCCTATCTCCCACTCCATACTTCCCAGCCATTCACTCTACTCCTACGAAAATGTTCGGCTCTGCCCTCCCCTTGCTCTTGATCTCGGTCCTCCTCGCGGCTGTCAACGCCCAGAAGACAATCCCCATCACCGTCCCCTCTGCGCCTGCGCCGGCTGCGCCGTCCTTGCTCGGGCGCCACTAGTGGTCGACCGGGCCTGGCGCCAGGTCCTGTACCTCCGCGGATTTGAGGTGGCATTCAACGTCCAGTAAGGATGGATACTCCTACCGAGGGACAGCGGGACTACTCGCTTTCCGCTGATATCTGCATCTCTTTGTTCACAGGTCCCAGCCCTTCCAGAAGGCTAGCACGTACCGCCTCTCTTTCTCGTACGAGATTGGGGGCATCGAGCTCGCTCATCAGCAGTGCCCGCCCAAGGAGATCACCATCGTGCCAGGCTCGGGTACGGGGGATGTGAGCCTCTCCGCCAAGTGCGTCTAGCAATCTTCGTTGCAGCGCGAGGGTCCCGCTGACAGATTTGAGCAACCAATGGCAGGTCCGCATCCGTTGAAGGATATTACAGCAAGCCTTGGCATAGGCACGCTCGTCTGCTCGGATGAAAAGTGCATTCGCCTCGGGGTCCCATTCCTTGCTGTTCTCCTCAACAGCAAGCATTGGTCTCCTCGTTTCCAGCGTCTCTGTCGATACCGCTTCTGCGCTTAAGTCTTGGGGCTGGAATTTCCACCTATAACGAGCGGCCTCGATCAGACTCTGCCTCCCTCCTCGGCTCCTCCTCCCTCCGACTGTCATCCCGCCACCCCCGAGCTACACGCCACTCGCTCGGGCAGGAACGACGCTTACCTCGCTCTGGCATCGGTAGCGGGGTGGTACGAAGGCTTCGCTGTGGCTTGTTCGTTCTTCGTGGCATTGGGGGCGTTGGTGAAGTTAGGGGTGCTGGGACTTCTGAGGCGCGCGCTGCGAGCGTAAAGCTTAAGGGACAGGAGGGATACCTCCCCGGGGAAAAGAGAGCTGCAAACGGGGGTACAGAATCCGGGACTGGAAACGAAGAAGGTCTAGCCAGCAACGAACACTCGCATCAATACAGTCGCATGTGGTTCTTCCTTTGTCGTTGCTTGAAGTACAAGACCTCATCCGACTGTCATACTGGCTACCAAGCATCCAAGTTTTCGGGAAATATGTATCGAAAGGCTTGTTGTGACAGCTTGCATCGGTGTACTTCCGCCTACACGCGGCCAGACGTGCGCCTGCATTGCCTTTCGCAGGCAGACGAAACCCACTACTTTTCACACTGTGTTTCTTGACGCTCGACTACCCCGCTGATTTTCGAGTAGTTGGCCGGGGTCCAGGGATACAGTCCACGCTGTTACAATACAGTTCGCTCGAACAAGCTCAACAGCCTCCCCTCAGTCTCGTCGCGGAAAGCCTCGTCCAACACCTCCAGCCGGATCACAACTCCCCATTCATCTTCAAGCTCGTGGGACTGTACGACCGCACTGACACCTACTCGGTCTTTGTTCCCGACCGATTCAAGTAACTCGAGGTAGGCGGGCTGGGAGGCGGTGAGGAAGTTGAGGAGGATTGCGCGTGCGGAAGGGGCGAGGTTCGGATGTACTCTGTTTGACATACGAGAAGATCGAAGGGGTGATCAATTGGAGAGGTTAAGTCTTCTAGGAGCTGATAAGGAGCTTACGCTCGCACTTGATAACCCGCTGCGAGAAGCATGCTGGCCACGCGCTGTGACAGGCCAGTATGCACGTTCGGGACGAGAATGAGAGGTCTGGTAGACATGACTAGGGGGTGATTGGCCTGAGGAACGAGTTGTTGTTAATTTGAAAGGTGGCGGAATGAATATGGGCAAGAAGAAAGAAGCGAGCGTCAGGCAGAAAACCGGGCTAGAGTCGCGTTTGGTCACGGCGTTTTGACAGCGGTGAGAACGTGGAACGGGACTTTTAACTGACGCCTGAAACGACGATACGGGAGCGAGAATTGCTGAGCTTCACTGGCCCGCTGCTGCTTTACAAGTCTACGTACGATAGAAACATTGCATTGATCTCCCGGAGAGCTGTAAGAATCCGAAGACGGGAGCAACAGCTCATGCCTCAAAGACATTACCTAGCTGGCGTCAGGACGAAGCAGTAGTGCGTGATTGCGACGCCGCAACTTCAAGTCGGAAGAACGCTCACGAATCAGTCAAGGGAGAGCACACGCAGTACAGCATATTGGCTTTTCACGATACAACCACGTCCATGCGTGTTGAGAAGGAGTACAATTCAAAACAGGATAGACCATAAGCATTCCAGGAACCAGCCCAGCCGCTGTAACGTCCAGCGTTACCAAACATAACGAAGACGAATGATGCGCTCGGAAGGATAAGAAAAAGAGTGCGAAGAAAGGCCGCTTGAACGACGCTCAGACCTAGTGGTGGGACGATAGGCGGTGCAGGCGCCGGCGCTGGTGGCTGCGACGGTGGTTGGCAACGCTGCGCCGGCGCTTGCGGCCGTCGCGGGCGCGGCACGCCGTGGGCTTCGTGCTGGCAGCGCTGGAGGCCGAGGAGGCGGCGGCGGTGGTGCCAGCAGGCGTCTCAGCGGCCTCGGAGGGCGCCGCGCCGGTGGAGGAGGGAGCGGAAGACGTGGTGGGCGTCGGGGCAGAGGATGACGAGGTGGGCTCGGCAGCCGCGGAAGAAGAGGACGGCGCGGTCTCGGCGGAGCTCGACGAGCTGGCGGAGCCGTTCTCGGAGGAGCCCGAAGAAGGGCTCCAGACAGCGGGGCCGGGGACCTGGAAAGAGCTGGATCCGGAGGAGTAGACCTGTAGAAGGACAGAGAAGGATGTAAGCGCAACGGGTCGAAAGCGATGACAGTCGAATGTCAGAAGACGGACGTTGAAGTTCGCGAAGTCGCCGCTGGGGTCGTACAGCCTTTTCACGAGGGACAGAATTCAGTCGGCAAGAAAGTAAAGAATGCAGAATGTTCCGGGAGAAAGGTAGAGGCTACGCACTCGTACGCCTTAGTGCCAGCGGGCAAGCTCACACCACCACCACCGGTGACCTCAATCTGAATGCAGCCGACGTCTGAAATGTGCCCCGACGTCAGAATCGTCTGAGATAAAAGACGGAGAATTTGGTCCTACAGAGCTGGGGGCCGGTATCGGGAGCGTGGACGGCGGTAATCTGAAGCAACAGGGCAGGTGCTCAGCGCGAAGAAGTACGATTGAGCCTCAGCGCAGTGCTGCTCACCTCGTTGCGCAACAGGTACTGCCCGTCGGCCAGCTCCTTAGGAACGTTGATGTACCACTTCGAGCCATCCTGGATGAGCTTTGCCATACCCCAGAGGCCGGAGCCGCTTGCGGGCTGGTAAGGCTCCGGCTTGCTAGCCATGCGCCCGCGCAGCTCATCAGAGATGGTCTGGCTGGGGTCGAAGCCGAACCTGTTGAATGAGGATAATGGACAGCATTAGATGCCTTTCATCCCTGAGGCACAATGATTTCTGAAATGAAAGACGTACTCCTGGAGCTTCGTCCAGCCCGCCTCGGCGGCGTCGAAGTCGCTGCAGTCCCCGTTGCAGGAAGTGATGTAGTCGATAATGGGGCCCATGCTTCACGTCACCCTCTCCCCAGTTAGTTTTCTGTGATGCAAAAGAGGATTCCTTAGATGAGAAGACGTACGCATGAACCCAGGGGTGGTACGCCGAAAGACCCCCAATACCGTCCAGCTCGGGCGTGGCGCCCTCCCACGCAACCTCGACCGTGCTGCCCGCAGCGACGGTGAGGACGGCGGGGGCGCCGGTGCTGCCTGAGCCTTCGCAAGACATCTTGGAGGGGTCCCTGAAGTCGCTCGAGCGGACGTAGGCCGGCGACTGGGCGGAGTACATAGTACGGACGGCAGTCTTGGAGTTCTTCGCATCTTCAGCGTAGTAGATCTAAACAACGGAAAAGGACATTAAAAGGGTTCCTATTAGCTTCGTTCTTCATGAGAGCAGATGAATCGCACGTTGGGACCCTCGATCGTTTGTCCGTCCGCGGAGACTGAGTGGATCTGACCGTGCGCGTTGACGACGCCAGCGAGGAGGGCAGAGGAAGCCACCAGAGTGGACAGGCCAAGGGAGAGAGGAGAGCGCATGTTGTGATGTTTGGCGAAGCCGGCCGAGAAGGTGTGTCGTATGCCGAAGAAAAAAAAAAGCGAAAACGTGAGTGCGCGAGTTGAACGAGTGTGTGCGACCGCGGCGGTCAAGGTAGTGGATAGTCGGGGAAGAGAGGAAACGTCGAGAGAAGGGTGAAAGGCGGATAGAGAGGAATGAAGAAGGATGAGGAGGAAGAGAGAATAAAAGGCAAGCGTCACTTCAGCGGCGGACGAGGTTGAAAGAGAGCCCCGCAGTGCCTTGTCGCAGTCCGTCGCCGGCGGTCTGGCCCTGTCTGTCACCCGCGTCCGCCACAGAACTCCAGAATAAGAAATGTGCCTGGGGTCCTGTCCAGCTGAAACCTCTGCCGTGGAACGGAATTGATTCTTGAATAAGTTTTTATAGGAAGAACGTCATGAGCCGTTTTGCCGCGTCCATTCTGGGGTGGGAAGTCAACCTTGCCAAGGTGGCATCAGCGGAATCCACTACTGTTGCCGGATGGCGCCAGATTTCCTTGACGCCGCGGCGCCCTGTCAAGGCCGCTCTCCTACTAGTCATATGCTACTGTCAGCCAACATGCTCCATCTTCAGTGTCGCTCTTTCTCTTCGCATTTTCCCCTCCTGATTGCTACCATCACTGTCGGTTGGTTCGTAAAATTTTTTGGAAGAGCATTGCCATGTTCAAATGTGTAGGGGTGCCGACGCAGATGAAAGTAGATGCTGCCGCCGGTTTCCGCTTGAAGACGTGAATCGTCATTTAATCGCACACTCGCAACTGCCTGATACCAACGCTATAGTCTTAGGTTTCTAAGACTTCTGTAAATATGCAGTTGCCCAGAATCAACAACTCCTCACCTTAAAAGACGCACATTTGCTGAGATGAGGTTCCAACGAGGCGATTCGAGTTCCCCACTAGTGGGTATGGTAGTTGTAGTGCTCTCAGCGAACTGACGATCTTCTCTCCTCCTTGGGCATTTCCCAAAGCCCCTGAGCATGCAATATACTGGAAATGTTATGAACTTAAGCTAAAATATTCAGACTAAGTAAAGATTGTGGGCAGCGTTAGGCTTCCCAGGACTGTCAAAGAGGCTGTCAAGCGCTGTGGTGCGCGGGAAAAGACCTGGCGCCAACCGGCAACAGTACCCCTCTGCCGGCCTCTTCAACTTTGCTTTCCAGCTTCGCTCTGACTTTGAGCAACGACATGATATATTGAATCACCGAAATACCTCTTCGTTTTTGAGGATCCACTAGATATCTTCGTGAACACTGGCTTGGATCAAGCGTTACCCGCCAGCCGATGGACGAGCTGGAGCAGTTGAGCAGCTCCCCTATACGACTTCGTGAAGCTCGGCAGTACAAGATGCCCGTGACTTGAGCACCTGAGCGTTGTATTCCACATCCAGCGAAGTCAAGAAAGAAAGGGCAAGCGCATGCAAGCGCATGCACATATGAGGTCGCATCAGAGCGAGCACAGTTCGTCGAGTTTGCACTACAAAATCAGCTCCCCTCCAGACTGGCGAAGCTTCGAACAGCCGCCGTGGGTCAAGCGCATTATCCGTGTGTTCGCACTGATCATGAACCAAACTTACTCAGAGTTACGTTGAACCTCGACAAACATCAGCGGCAGTTGACAGACGAAGGGAACGCGTGTGCAGGAGAGCGTGTGCAGGAGAGTGTGTGTGCATCAGAGCTAAGGGAATTATGCTATGAAAGGAAAGAAGAACAGCGCTAGATCCACGTATCAGCCCCTCAACCCACAGGTCCGAAGCCCAAGCTCAAGCTCAGCACATCTCCATCCCGAACCACCAGCACCCCCTCCGCCTCCGGGTCGGCGCGTCCGCATCCGCATCCACAGAGCCGGACTCCGGGTCCGCCTCCGGGGCGGCCTCGGGCTCATTGTCGGAGTCGGCGTCAGGAGAGGGAGAGACGTTGGCGTCGGAGTCAGTGCCGTCGGCGGGAGGCAGCTGCTCCGAGAGCTCGTCCGAGTCGGAGGCCTCCTCGGCGTGAGCGACGTCGACGGGCTTGAAAGAGTCGTCCTCGGGCGCGGGAGCGAGCGGGTCGGCGACCTCGATGGGCGAAGAGGGGTCGGTGGGGGTCTCGGGCTCGGTTTCGGGGAGGGACGAGTCGTCGGAGGGAGGAGCGGGTGTGTCGGCGTCCGCGTCGGCGGCGGGGAGGGGAGTGTCCGTGGCGAGGGCCGCGACGGGTGCGTCATTGGACTCGGGGAGCGCGTCGTCGAGGCCATCGTCGAGGTCCACAGGAAGGTCGGCATCGTCGTCCAGCTCGGGCTCGTCAGCGGGTGCGGAGGTGTCGGCGTCGCCGGGGACGATGGCAGCTGCTCCGGCGGGCTTTGAAGGTTCAGAGTCCATCTCAAAGTCAGCGCGCTATTTCCAACATACGCGATCGCCTCAATTGGAGAAATGACTAACCTTGAACACGAGCTTGACAGTCTCGGCCTTGCCCTCCGTCCCGTCCTCGCCAGGCGCAGCCTTCACGAAGTACCCGCCCGTCGTGCCCTCATCGTACAGCGGCGTGATTGTCCCGTCGACCGTATTGTACCCGAAACGCTGGTTCGCGGCGCCGGGCGAGCAGGGCTCGACGCCGACGGGCGAGGGCGGCGTGGGGTCGTACGACGCGCAGAAGGCGATCGTGCGCGCGAGCGACTGAGAGTAGACCGGGAGCTGGAGCGTGACGGGGATGAGGGCCGGCTCGGTAGGCTCGGCATCCGACGGGAACGGGGAGGCGTCGTCGGAGGTTGTGGCCGAGTTGTCCGAGGAGGAGGTGAACGCGGGGGAGGCGTCGGTCGAGTTGTCCGGGTCGACAGGCGCGAGGTCGTCCTTCGGGGCGTCGGAACCAATCTCCGCCGGGTCGACGGGCGCGGGGAGCTCGCCATCGTTGACAGGCTCAGCCTGGAGCGGCTCATCGCCGGACGTCTCGGTCTCGTTCTCGTCCTCGGGCACGTCGGCAGGCGAAGAGGCGTTGACGGACGGAGCGACGTCGCCCTCGGGGACGAGGAAGAGGGGCGTACGGTCGCCGTCGGAGGCGTTAAGGACGAAGGACTTGTTGGTGGACGAGTCGACGGCGAGAGCGAGGCCCGCGACGACTTCAGAGAGCGTCTCGTTGATGAGCTTCTGTGGTATCGAAGAGAAGAAAGAGGGTCAGCGGGGCCTTGGATCGTGTGGATAGAGAGAAGATAAACGTACGGTGACGTCGATGTAGCCGGGCGTGCCGCCGACGGTGGGTGTCGACACGTCCGTGTCCGCGTCGGTTTCGTTTGACTGTAGTGTGACCCAGACTGCGTGAGACGCGCATACGACAAAGAAAGTATATGGGTCCCGCGAACGCACCTCTGCACGAGCGCCAAGGTGGAACATAATCCCTGGGGCAGCCGTGTATTGGTCGCCGTTGAGCGAGAGGTGGAGGATGTCCGGGGCGCGTCTGTCGTTCGAGCGCGTCTGGGAGGAGAGAGAAAGCGACGAGGAGTCAACCCAATGAACGTATGAGGAGACTAGGCAGACGGGGAAGACTTACCATGTCCTTGCGGCGCAGGGGGCGGGGAGAGCGAACGGTGAAGTTCGGTTGAGAGGAAGGCTGTGAAGGTGCAGTACGTCAAGACACCGTCCGAGATCAGTACCCCGAGTAATGAGGAGCGACCCACAGATGCATCCCGAATCGCAAGCTCGCGCTCATCCTCGTCCTCGAAGACCATCCGACGCTTGCTGGCGGCGCGTTGACGACCGGAGAGGAAGATGCTGGTAGGGAAGATGCTGGTAGGGTCGCGGCGGAGAAGCGGGGCTTGGTTTGGTTGAGCGCCCTCGACGACAGGCGGGTGAGGGTGAGGGTTCTATGCGGTGCGCAGGTATTCATAAGGGTCCGGTCGTCGCGAGGAAGAAGGAGGGCAAGGAGGGGGTTAAGGAGGGACGTACCCCGACAGAGACGCTGCGCGCGGCGAGGACGACCGGCGGCGTTGCCTGTGCGCGGCGGACGTGCGCGGGAGGCGTGGCGGATCGGCGGTAGGGAATCGACGCGGCGTGCGCGGTCGAGCCGAAGAGGAGCGCGACGAGGAGGGGGTTGAGGGCGACCATCGCAGATGGTTGTGAAATAGTGAGGGAAGAGTGTGAGGTACAAGACGAAGATAGACTAGAGTAGAACGTCGCAGACGTCGACGGCGCAGCCGATGAGAATGAGTAAAGTGAAGGTGGGGTTGATCTCCAGGATCAAGAGCGAGTGAAGGCGGACGGGAGGTGGGGAGACAAGAATTCGCTGGCTTGAGGGGGGTTTCTATACCTCTCGCCGCCTAGGGGGTCGTTCTAGACAGACTGAGGCGGAAGCGGTGGTCAGTCGAGCATGTACAGGAGAGCATGGAAGCAATTCGAAGTCGACGTCAGCGGGTGAGTTGGTCAAGCAAAAGAGGCGCGCTGAGCTGATTCAGTTTGAGGATGTGGTCAGTCTCGATAGCGGTGGGCCTCGCACTGGATCGATCGATGATGACGCAGGGCCCGATGGAGATGATTGAATCAGTTTTTGAGATGCGCAACTGCCGAAATGGACAGTGTCCCCAGCTGAATTTGGCAGTGGATGGGGGCAAAGTGCAAGAGCGAGGATCGAAGGCTGGCCATGTTTCGATGCCTCGGTCGTGGAGGCGGCGAGTCGTTCTCAGATGCACAGAGCGCCAAAAAGGATGGTCACCGAGACCGCCATTCTATGTCCATCGGGTAATTTTTACGGACAAATACCCAAGTGTAGGCTTTTGAGGCATTGCTGAGCCAGGTGCCAAGTCAGTCTGCATCTCGGTACTCCAGAAACCGGCACAGGACCTCAACAGAAGTTGAGCACAAAGCTCACCTACTGAATAACCGCACAATATCCCCCGTCTTTTGACGGTATTTCCAGCTCTGCAGACCTCCCCAGTATTATACAGCAGTCCTCGCTTGCTCTGACTGGTCTGCAAGGGGCACTTCACTGTCACCCGAACCAAGCAATGTGCCTAGAGGGCGCGCCGGGCTCGCGCACGCCCGTGCGCGGCTATCTTCTTTCAGGGTTCGATTCCAAGCGTCACAGCTCGGCTTCTAAGTTCCGCTCTCCGCCCCGGGTATAGGGAAGTGTGCCTGCGTACAACCAAGACGATCGGCTGTCGGAGACTTTCCGTGAGGCTCGCCCTCATCCGCTCCGGGCGCTCACTTCAAAACGGCGATGGGGGGCTTGCTGTCTAGTCAATACATCCATTCCGCTTCTGTCAGCCACGACGGCGGCACACCCACTTGCTATTAACCATACCAAGCTAGACTCTTACAACCTCCTAATACTCCGACTCCTAATTACAAACTCAACCAATAGTGATGCAGGCTACGCTCCAAGCACCTGTGTCAGTTTGCCTGCTCCCTCTCTTTGAGATCCCTACATGTCCACAGCCGTCATGCTGACTTTTTACTTCCCACAGAAATACCTGTTACGAGGACGTCTGCGTGAAGTGCCACAAGCGGACATGGGGCGGGTGCGGAAAGCACGCACACATCGTGGGTGTCCTGTGCCCGCCCTACAGAAAAAGGCATTGTACTGATGTACTTGTGATGACAGATTATGGACAACATCCCCCCGAAGGAACGGTGTAAATGCGTACGAGAGTGCGAGGACCCGTGCTGCATAATGTGACGTGCGATTTGCTATAATACGGCTGTGAACGGGGTTGTGATCTGCCAGTGTTCTGTGCTCCATGCCACATCATGGATTCACTCTCCACAAATGGGTCAAGGTCAGCCTGAGTGAGACGGCTACACCACCGGTCCTGCTTGACTGCCTGTTTGAACGGCATGTCCAGAACGGCGTTGTCCACCTCACAGCCACTGTTTCTACTACCTTTCGGACATCGCGCTGCTCAATACACCTGTTCCATTCCAGGTGTGTGACTGAGGTATAAGGAACACGGCATTGCGGCAGTTGTTCGATTCAAAAGACCTGCAGCGTCTGCACACCTGCTGGCCGCTGTCCGTGGCTGCTAACCGCTCTCGACCGCCGAAGTGTCGAAGTTTTAAGCGGCACGCCTCAGATATCCAACAAAAAGGCCTGTAAATATCTTTCAATTTTTTATGCAAACTTGCATGGGTTTAAAGGCAGAGACTCCTCATTTTGGCATTGCCCAAGCTGAAATGCACCACGTGCGGCTTCCGCTGCACCTTCTTATCTTGTCGCAAACAACTTCATCCGCCTTCCGAACTTCATCTCGGTCGACGAGCTCTGGGATTGTTGGAGCATATCGAGGGAGGTAGCATTTTTCTGTCCAACTTCTAACGGGGCAGGCTCAGGAGAGGGGTTGGCGTGAGTTCGGGTCAGCGATAGCTGCCGACGGGCCGCCTGCACAACACTGACATTCTCCGTATCGCAGAAGCCCAGCATGCCAACTCTCCAACAACTCGCCGGCGCTACACATTTCAGCTGTAGCGGCTGCTCCTACGCCGAAGAAGACGCTGGCGAAGCTGAACGTGATGAACACTGCAGGCTCCTCAGACAGCGAGCTCACTGAGCGACCAGGAAGCGGACGAGGATGAGGATGAAGACAATGCGATGGGTGCGTTCGATTCCTGCAACCCTCGCGTTTGCTGCGCACTCAATGCTGGGCCTGGGTAGATGAAGACTCCCACTCCGACTTCGTCACCTGCTCCGTGCCCAAGAAGCGTGGAAGGTCGTCCACCAAAGCCGCCTCTGCCGCGAAGAAGACTCGGAAGACGACTGCGAAGCCCAAGAGCAAGCGGGGTCGTCTCCCCGCGGATAAGTCCCCTATCTCCCGCGTGCCCGTCGACGTCCTCCAACGTACGTCTTCTCGCTCCTGCCTTATCCTTTTCCTTCTTGCATCTTTGCTGAAACCCCGGGCACAGATATTTTCACGCGTCCCACCCGCCTCACTCCTCGCTCCTCATACCCCCCAATTTCAGGAGGGACTCTTCCAGGGCTTCCACGCACCGGCCAACTTGCTGCGCTGACTGAGCTCATTGACACGCTTGTGGATGGCGACGGCCTCATCTCGTGACTCGTGGAAGACTGCGGCAGCCTCGTTGAGCTCAAGTTGAGAATGTGCAGGTTCACCAACGGCACTGCGCTGCACGCTCTCAGATCGACACGGCTCGCCCATGCTCTTACCCGCCTGTCCGTCACGCTTCTGCTGCACGAGACGACGGAGTGGTCGAGCGTGTCCGCCTTCCTGCGCTCCTGCACTGTGCCGCGCGTGCTTGTCCTCGCCACCAGAGATTCGATGCAGAGCCCCCTTGCGAGCCTGCTCTAGCCCAGGGACCTGACCGTCGAGCAGTTGGATGTTAACCTCGACTTGGTCGCGGAAAATCCGCACCTGCATGACTCACTGCGCGAGCTCGTTCTTCACATTCGGCCGCTCGGCATGCAGCCGCTTGCAAAGCTCGGCGCTGTCTGTCAGAAGGTCTCGAAGCTCTCAGTCCTTCCTTACACCAAGAACGCGTCCTTCGTAAGCTCTCTTGTACATTTTCCCGACCACGCAAGTAGGCTCAAAGCTTACTCTTCATCGACAAGCCTGCTTTCGGAGCCGCGCTGTTGACCTTCTCCGGAACAGCTGACCTGCGTGTCCGCCTCAGAGCTCCCGACAGGATCCCCGAACCCAACAAGATCCAGCAGTGAGTGCTCGATGCGCACGTACCCTTCCCTATATAGTTCATTTGGCCTCACAAGGTTTTCATTATTATTCCATGGCAGGCTTTCGCGTGCTCTCGCACATCTGGGACCCCTTCCTCCTTGCTCCGTTGTGACGCACATCACCCGCTCGCCTCCCCTGGTTCGTAGGGTAGTTTTCGGCGAGGCGGACTCAACTGGGCCATCACGGTTCATCCACCCCCTCTAATGAGCATTGCTGTATCACGCAAATCTGACACACGTCCAAACTCGCAGATCTCCACCGTCGAGGACGGCACAATGCTTTACGAGCCGGAGGCTGCCAAACGTTCCCACTTCAAGCTCTTCCGATTTTTCCATTACTACTGCGGCTTAGTTATTGTTCCGCAACTTCTTCACCAAATTCACGTACGCATATCTGCAAGCCATGCAAAGGACACGTCGCATTCTGCCCCAGTTTTGTCCTGCCGAGACCTGGCAAGTGAGGCTGGCGTTTCACCCGGTCACTATGAAAGATCTTACTTCCACAAGAGTAATCTGTGGATTGCTCACATGTTCTGAATGCCATTTTTGAAGAACAGTTTGAAACGGCTTGGAACTTCTATCGGACAAAGAAAGCCACCTGGCTGCGGTAAACCCGAAATGACCATCGTCCCTTCCCCAACCTTGCCTTGTCCAACTTGTCCACTTGTGTCCGTCTTCTCCCTTCATGGTTACGGGGCTTGGTCTTTTAACCCCTCCGGGCTGCTACCAGGCCCCATAATTGTACTCTGGCTCTCAATCAAGCTCGTTTCAAATTCCTCGATTCTTTGATCCCTCTATTCGACGCCTATTCAATGAAGACCCACCAGATCAGGTGGTCGGGTCTCCGATTGTATGAGGATGTCCAGGTATACTTTTACGAGAGCACTGGCGCTCTCATTGTCCGTGTCAACGATGCATGCAGGGACGACGTACAGGCAGATGCAGTAGGCGGAATAGGGGCGTATTTTGGTGGGAGGACCTTCGCAGACGGCAGTAAGTTGCCGTATCGGTGTTGTACCGTCGAGTCATTCATTCTGATAGCATCGCTCCGTCTTTTGCAGGCGAGACCTAATCCAACCTGAACATCTGTTGTTGTCTTAAGCGCCTCGAGCCGCAGACCGCACCGCGCGCAGAGCTCCAAGCCGCCATTACCGCAGTCGACAAAGTTCTCTCGGTTATGCCGCAAATACAGACACACCGCACCAGCCATAAGAAGCTCCTTATCGCATGCAACTTGAGCTTCCTCGCCGACGGTTTCATGCTTCATCGCTCCACGTGGCGTGAGCGAGGCTGGCGCAACGCGCGCAGTGAGCTGGTCGCACACGCGATTCTTTGGCAGGACCTGGAAGCGCTGGAAAAGATTTGGAAAAAGCGCACAGGAGGCGTCATTGGCATCTTGAGGTATCGAAGAACGCCCGAGCAGATCACCTGACGAAGGAGGCAACCACGTGTCCGCCGTTGTCGCGGCTGCGTTCTGCGCCCCATAGGATGTTGACAGTGGACCCAAAAGAGCGAAGAATATTGTCCTCGTCATCTCCGAGACGGCGACTGATTCAAACCATGGTCAATTCCTCTTCAACTGTCACTGTGCGCAGTGCGCTGCACATGGTAGCTGGGTGGCACAACTCCCAAAAGCATGCCGATCCTTTTTTACCTTCACCTGAGCGGCACGACAGCAGATATGGGTCAAGACCTATAAAGTACAGAACGGATCAAGGTGTGGGGCCCCATTGGCCACATCTTGTTGTCGCCTCTTTCGATATCCTGCTCGAGAACGAAATGCAATCAGGCTTTTTCTTCCATTGCAGATATTCCCATACAACTGTCTTAAACGTTTGTTCTGTTTCTGTATAGGTATGATCCAATAGGTAAACAGTTTACGTTCAGCAAACAATTTGAACTGTATCAAACACGGTTACCTTGCTCTGGGCCTAATCTCATTGTTTGTGGCCCTTACCGCTTCGGACTCTTGGCGTTCATTCATTAGCTACACGTGGCAGGAATTTCTAACTACCGCTTCGGAGGTAGCGGCTATCCGTCTTGTTGGGGCCTGTGCAAGCATCGTCACCCTGCTTTCTAAAAGCAATGGTGGCCAGTCAGGATCTGGAAACAATGGCCCAGGATCACAGTCTAACACTGGGCCCGATTCGGCATCCTTTTTCCTTCCTTTCGGTCTAGAGCCATCTTCTCAACATACGGCGGGAATCCGCAGACGGAGGAGCTCTAGGCAACGTGGCTGTGGTAGATGAATGTATGGGTTTGGTGTTAGCGTTAACGCTCTTGTGTGTGAGCAATCTATAGAACCGCGCCTTTCTACCGTAGCCTACATAATAATTTCCAGGGACGTATAACCTTTGGCCATGCTGCATTCATGTCCATGTAATGAAGCGCCAAGAACGCCAAACTGCAATGACGTTCGCGGCGGTGCTGCTGTCGAACTCGGCAGTCTCTCAACCACCACTTCACTGACTTCTCGCCAGCAGCCTCATCGCTCTCACTTCACTATATCCCACTTTCCGTTCTGACACGTTCGCTCTATAACCGTATCACTCGATGGCCCCGATACCGCCTCATCACGCGAACTGGCAGCGCGACAACCGCGTCAAGATTGAGCACAAGAGGCTGACTGAGCTGGCACTTGCACTTCGCTTTCGCACCATCATGTGCTCGTGTTCAATCGTTGAGTCGCCCATTTTTAGCAGCCGGGATCTCATGACACCGCTATGAATGGAGGGAACATTGGTCTCGCATTGGGATGTGGTTGGTGAGAGAATGGGAAGACGAGCACTGACGTGCGCCAGTTTGTAGGACTCGATGCGGAGAAGCCGGTACTCGACATCTTCAACTCGGTATCGAATATACCTCTGGTATATATAAATCTTAGGTTTTACATGTAACAGACAAGCTGACTCCTCCTTAGGTTGGTAAGATTGCCGCGGCATAACGACGTCGATCATCTCGTGCTGGGTGCGTGACAGTGCGCGTGGACGTACATCCATCCTTGAGCTGACACTTTGCGACAGGCTCAAACGCAAGAGCTTAGCCTAGTATGTACGTATCCTCATATAATACTCTCGAGGTGAAGCCCCTCTAATACTCTTTCTAGCTCAACTCGACGCGGGCATCCGCTACCTCGACCTCCGCATTGCGTTCTCCGCCGACAATGCCGGTGGGGGATCTTTCTGCTTCGTGTACACCCTGGAGTTGGCGAGGGATGTCCTGGAGGATGTGAAGTCTGTGAAGGAATGGCTCGACGCCCACCCTGGCGAGGTGGACATCCTCGAGTGGGTTCAAGCCCAACGATAATTCCTTTCAAAACTGCTGCTGATGACTAGTACGCTATTGCAGCATACAGAACTTCTGCGGTATGCTCGGCACTTGTGATTTCTCATCAGCCTTTGGCATCTACTGACAGGACTTCTCTATCAGGAATGACCGTCCCGTCGCACCGCGTGCTCGTCGAGCGGCTGCAGCAGCTCTTCGGCCCGCTTCTGGCGAAGCGAGACCGCATCCACCAGCCGCTCAAGAGCTATCTCGATGCGGGCGATAGAGGCGCGCTCGTGTACGGGGACGACTGCCGTGTCCCCTCGGACCCGCAGCGCGCGAGCGAAGGCGCGCGGGAGATCATTGCGCAGAACGACAGGATCTGGGAAGGGATCAGGTTCTGAAATCGGTCTGAATGAGGAATCAGTCCTTACAAATGCGCTCTTTAGTCGAGAGAAGCTGGCTCATCTACGGACTGGATCGGCTTAAAGGTCAACAAGCGCACGCCGGGAGACCTCGTCGACGCGCTCAAGGCGGTGGTAGCCCGCAGGGCGAACCAGAACGATGACAAGCGAACCTGGGTTATCCAAGGACTGGGCCAGGCTTTTCTTATCGAAAATCTTCAGCAACCCCTGACCGCTGCCTCCCAAGGTTCTGACCGTCGACGGCGAAGATATCAAGTCCAAGCCGTATTCCTCGCTGCGCGAGTTCGCGGCAGAAGAGGTGAACGCGCGTCTGCGGAAGGAGTTCGAGCAATTCCACGAGGGCAGCGCAGCATTTGTGTACATGCTGGACTACTTGGAGGTGCGTTAGCTGGCACGGTTGGAAGGACGATGGACACGCATCCTGACGATGGAGTACAAGTGCTGAACCTGGACTGGGTCGAGGACATTGTCAGTGGAACACGCGTTTGATTTTGAGGTAGTCTTTCGTTTAATGGACATTTATGGACTGCTGTTTGGATTGTTTTCCGTGTCTTGTGATAAGTTCGGTTGAATGCCCCTAGAACACAGCGCGGCTATTTCCCTCGTGCAGAGTTCGTGCATCTTCCGATCCTTGTACACCATTTTTTAAAAAAAAAATCTCAATAACTCATTGCTTTACTCGATACGTGCCTTTTCAGAAGTAAACATGGAAGGTCAGTACCCTTCAGGAGACTCCCTCAGGGCCAGTGCAGTGCGGCTCCCGGCTGGACAGGACGGCATGAGCCCCAGTCATGAGCAAGTCTTGATGGGTGCAGAGGAACAATAAGATGGTTTAACTAGATTGAAACTACCGACAGGAACTCAAGGACTAGTTCCAGTTCCGCGAGTGAGCTCGTCGCACCCTGCACTGCAGCTGGCGGAGAAGGCACCGAACCAAGGCATTTCCACGTCGAAACATTTGCAGGTGGAACGGTGCCGATCTAGTCCAGCTAGGTGTCAAAAATTTTACTTGAGGAATAGTATACCTATGGCTAGTGCAGATCGAACAACTCGTCCCCGAGTGTATGAGGGACTCAATCCATCTGTCCGCGAGGCTGTCCGGCTGCCCAGCTGCCCATCCGCTTCCGGCTTTCATATTACAGGAACAATGGCAGTATACTTATTACAAAGTGAATAAGATGATTCCGTTTGCCTCTGCAAGCTAATTCTCTGATTCGCAGAAAGGTTCTGCATGCATGCGGTCGCCCTTCAGTCTTCGCAGCCTCCTCATTACTAACACTGTCGCTTGGCTCGCCATACTGCACTGTTTCATTTGCCGCCCAGCACCTTCAAGTTCATCTGAATAAGGGCTACGGGAGTCTTCGGTACCACGTATCGTCGAACTTGAGCGTAGCTTTGTGAATGTCCAACCGCTTGCAAGGTCACATGGCAGCGGCGGGTTCTGAATTGCTTGACACGTTGACGGACATTCAACCAACAAGTAGCACAGGGCTTACACTGAATAAATTAGGACACTTTTAGGGGCGGGGCGTCAAAATAGGGAGCAGATAGAACACCTTCCACAGCGTTGTCAGAACTCAATAGTCCTGTGTCTCGATGATCGGTCGTTCAATAGGCAACTGTCCAATTGAATTGCCTTTCTGGGATGCGGGGACAGGTAAGGTCATGTGTTTATTCAGACATGTGGGAGCAGAAGCACCTGGAGGAAAGGCACTTCAACGATGCGGGTGCAATATTGTGGACTGCGTTGCCTTGTTGCGTCGACTGCGTACCGGCTGCGTTAGCTAGCACGGTGATAATCCACGACACCTTGTAGTGTTGACCGGATTTGGTGGTAGCAAACAATTACTGACCATAAAGGGATCTGATTGTCAGCCCTGTAGAACACAGAGCAGCTGCGTACTTTTACATCCCTCGGGGACCTTACAACCTCCAACCACTTTATTTCCCCCCATATTCTTCTAGCTGTATACAGCGTGTCCAAACCGCTTTGAGCAATATCTGTTCTCGAATAAACTTTATCTTCAAACAGGAGCTCGTCCGGATCCTGTGCCGGTGTCGTAAGCGGCACACTCGGGGCACACGGTCGGGCTCGGTCGGCGGACGGACAAGCCGTCGACTCGCCAGCGCCCGCCCGCCGTGGCGGTGAAAGCGCTATAGGCTTGGATTGGCTGGATTGCGCTGCGGCCGCGTCGGTTGGCGATACTGACACAGCATGGTTTGAAGAAGAAATACGAATGGTCGGTCGCGTTTGATCGGCACTGAGAGCATGAGCTTCTGGCTGCAGGAGATGCAGAAGTGTTTCGAAGAATTTGTGCAGTTTGGATCGTATTCAGCGCAAATGATCGACGATCCTAAGAAATAAGAAACATGTGCGGCTTGAGCGGAGCCGATGAGTCAGCAATCGGCGCACGGAGAAATCACAGAATGGGAGCTTTCGGCGGCCTCGCGAGCCGCGAGGCGTCGAGCTCGTTGCCTTGCTTGCCCTGCCCTCCAAGAGCTCCTGGCCCGCCGTTGCGCTCCTTCTCCTCCCCATCCTCCCCGTCACCGCCGCCGCCACCGCCATCTAGCCAACGAGCGGGAAGCGCCCTTCATTATCTACCGTCGTCAGGCAGGAGCGGTCCGTCGCTACAGAGCTGTCGAGCCGGATCTCGGCCGCGTGCTGACATACCCTCCGGGAGACAGCTTCACGCGTACTTCGCGCTTGGACGGCTCTTTCTTTCGCTCTACGCGGTCCTCGCGCGGTTAAGAGCGCTTCGTAGCTAGGCGCTCGGATCTGGGATTATACGCAGGACGCCCCATGTGAGTATGGAGAGCCATGGCGGACTGTGTTGTGCTGTCCTCGGAGAAAGGGGGGTTGTGGAGCTGCACTGGGCCCTGGCAGCATCTTGGAGCCGCTCGCCGGATTTCTACGGATTGGGAGGATAATGCAGTGGCGCTCTCCCTGTGCATTTTTAGAGAGGATTTCTGCTCTTTGATCGGCACTGCTGATGGCCATGCTCGGTTGCTCACGGTCCTTTAGCCGCGACTGACAGCGTCCCCTTCCCTTCGTGCTAGCCCCCGCCGAAGCCACCTTCTGAGCGTCTACATCTCGTTCACTTCCTCTCCTCACCCCCTTTGCGCGCATGTCGAGACCTCTCGGACCACGCCCGCCGGGGCCCGGCAAGTCGGAGCGCCGATCAGACGCGTTCGAGAACATCTTCGGCCGCCCCTCTGCCTCGCACCACACGTCCGGCTACGTCTACCCGCACCACTACCAGCAGCAGGCATACTATCCCCAGCAGCAGCAGCATGGGTACTACCCGCAGCAGCAGCAGGGTTACTACCCGCAGGCGGCGTACGCCGCCACGCCCCAGGAGGACGGGTACGCCGAGCGCACGAGCAGCATGGGCCGGAGACCGAGCATCGCGCCCAGCATCCGGAGCACCTACTCCACAGCGTCGTACTCGAGTCCGAACCTCAGCGGCGGGGGCGCGCCGAGCGTGTACAGGGCGAGCTACTACCCGTCTTCGCAGACGGTGTACGAGCATCCCCCGCCCATGCCTGCCCTGCAGTCGGGCCCCACGCCTGCGCAGCTGTACCAGCAGCAGTACTCCTCCGGCCTACCCCCTCCTTCCTCACAACCACCTCTTCCGCCGCCCCCTTCCACCACGCCTCTCCCCCCCGGCGCAGGGATCCCCGCGCACTCGCACTCCGACTACTTCCCTCCCACCGCCGCTCCTCCCCCTCCGCAGCAGGTCCACCCGCAGGGCCCCCGACAACCGCCAGCGTCGAACGGCTCTTACATCTCTTTACCTGCTATCGAGTCTTCGGGCCTAGGAGTCGACTTCGATGGGTTCGGCGGTAGTCCGCCGCGTCAGCGCAGGCCGAGCGCTGCCAGTGCAGTAGACGCCGCTTCTGCAATCGAGGAGCCGGGGTTGCCGGATCGGGCAGCGTCGACGGCGACGGCGCCGCTGGCTTATGGTCAGTGGCTCTTTCACTCTGGCAGGTGGGGCCGACGGAGGAGGCGGGCGGCGCCGATGAGGGTCTCAGCGTGTTCGGGAAGATCGATCAGAGACTGACGCCGGGTATGTGTTGCAGGATATGATCCTCGGCAAGCACCGTGTCCAACATCGGGCTCTCAGTCTCTATACGACCGCCGACGATCGCAGGAGTCCTTGCCCCCGATGGGTGGCGCCGGCGCACCGCCTCTCCCGCCCATATCCATCTCAGCGACTCCCGTCCGATCCAGTTCCGCGTCTTTGCACACCATCACGCCGACCACCTCCCCAACAACCGCGACGGGTGCGCCGTTCCCCCGGCGATCGTCGGACTCGCTGCGCTCGCAGTCCTTCTCCTCTACCACAACGTCCCGCCCGAACATGCGCGGGTACCACCCGTCGCCCTTCACTCCAGCGCGGCCGCCCTCCTCCGCCCTCGTAACCGCCTCGCGCCGGACGCCGCTCGTCTACCCCGCGCTCCTGAGCCGCGTCGCCGAGGCGTTCAAGGCGCGCATCACGCTCGGCGAGCGGGTTAAGGACGGGCTGACGTACACGGACGCGTTCGACGGGCGCGAAGCCGTCGACAAGATCGCGTACATCATCAAGACGACGGACCGGAACCTGGCGCTCCTCCTCGGGCGCGCGCTCGATGCGCAGAAGTTCTTCCACGACGTGCAGTGGGAGCACCGCCTGCGCGACTCGGAGCGCGAGATCTACCGCTTCCGCGAGCGCATGCCGAGCCCATTCGTCAGCGCCGACGAGGAGGCCCTCACCGGCGCGTCTACAAACACGAACCCCACGCCTTCTGCCTCCGCCATCCTCGCCGCGTCTGCATCCTCCACAACCACGACCCCCTCCCGTTCCTCGTCTCGCGGCGCCGGATGGGACCTCCCGCCATACGAGTCCGTCGCCTCGCCGTCGCCCGCGGAGGACGACCCGCTCCCGACGGGCGTGTTCACGCTCCTCACCGACTGCTACTCGCCCACGTGCACGCGCGAACGGCTCTGCTACTCCATCGCCTGCCCGCGCAGGCTCGAGCAGCAATCCCGGCTCAACATCAAACCGCAGCCAGGGCTGGCGAGCGGGCTGGGGCTCGGGATCGGGACGAGCGCGGGGGACTCGGCGGAGGAGGAGAGCGCGGACATGTCGGACTTGCGGGTGAGTTTCGAGGAGATTGCGGCTTTGGGATTGGGTGGGTGTGCTGAAAAGGGGCTTGGATGGGCCGGGAAATAGGAACCGGGCACGCTCTGGGTACAGTCAGTCCCGCAGGAGATCGTTGACTCGGTCAGCGAGACGGAGCTCAAGCGCCAGGAGGCAATCAACGAGGTCTGCTACACCGAGCGGGACTTTGTCCGAGATCTGGAGTATCTCCGAGATGTACGCTTGTCTACCTTGCTCCTTTCCCTTCCCTCCGTCCCTCTTCTCTTTCTCGCTCTTCTTGCCCACCGCGTGTTGGTTCTTCACAGTCGTGGATCAAGCCCCTCCGCACGGGCTCCTACATCCCCGAGGAGCGGCGCGAGGACTTCGTGCAGCAGGTGTTCTGGAACGTGCTCGAGATCCACGCGGTCAACGTGCGCCTGTGCGACGCGCTCAGCAAGCGCCAGAAGGCGTTCGCCGTCGTCGAGCGCATCGGCGACATCCTCCTTGACCACGTCGGCAACTTCGGGCCGTTCGTCAAGTACGGCGCGCACCAGCTGTTTGGCAAGTACGAGTTCGAGAAGGAGAAGGGGAGCAATCCGGAGTTTGCGAAGTTCGTGGAGGTGTGTTGGGCCAGTTCCTTTTATCCAGTTGCAGGAGAAGTCTCGGAGGAGGTTGATGAAGGAAGAGGCTGATGTCGTTGTGGGATGGTGCCGATGATCAGGAAACGGAGCGGAAACCCGAGTCGCGCAAGCTCGAGCTCAACGGGTACCTGACGAAGCCGACGACGCGTCTCGCGCGGTACCCGCTCCTGCTTGAGGTCGTGCTCAAGCACACGCCCGAAGACCACCCGGACAAGCACACGCTGCCCAAGGCGATCGAGAAAGTCCGCGAGTTCCTCCGCCACGTCAACGAGGAGACGGGCAAGACCGAAAACCGGTTCAACCTGCTGCAGCTCGAGCAGCAGCTGCAGTTCAAGCCGGGCGAGGAGTGGATCGTACGTCCAGGGAATAGTGTTTTGTTTGGAGCGTGGACGCTGAAGGATGGGTTGGGGTGGGTGGACGAGCAGAACCTTCGACTGCAGGACGAGCAGCGCGAGCTCGTGTTCAAGGGCTCGCTCAAGAAGAGGGGCGGACCGCAGAGCGAGAGCGCCGAGCTTCAGGTGTTCTTGTTCGATCATGCGCTGCTCATGGTCAAGGCTAAGATGGTCAACAAGCACGAGCAATACAAGGTCTACCGCAAGGTACGCTTTCTGACTGTCCCTGTGCAGCGGATGCTAACGCTGGATTTGGCAGCCCATCCCGCTCGAGCTCCTCACTGTCAGCTCTTCCGACGATGCCTTCTCCAAACGACCGAAGTCGCTCATGTCGCGCACTTCGACGGGCGGCAAGACGTCCGCGTCGTCGACCGCGAACGGCTCGGGCGGTGGGTCGTCGACGTCGGACGCGCGCGACGCGCCGCCCAAGCCTGAGAGCAAGCTTGGCTACTCGCTCACGTTCCACCACCTCGGCCGGCGCGGGTACTCGATCACACTTTGGGCGAGCACGTTCGTCAGCCGCCGCAAGTGGCTTGAGAACATCGAGAAGCGCCAGCAGATACTAAGGGACAAGTGCACCGTGTTCGACACCGAGGTCCTCAGCGACGCGTTCTTTGTCGGGCTGGATCGCGCCAACTGCGCGGTGCCGTTCGGTGCGTCGTTCTTGATCTGGCGTAGTATCTGGCATTGTGGCTGACGGGAGCGATTGGCAGATCATGGCCGCCGCATCGTCTACGGCACGGACAATGGCGTCTACCTCTCGGACATGCGCGAGATCGGCCGACCACCGCAGAAGGTCATCGCCATGCCGGGCGTCACGCAGATCGAGGTCCTGGAGGAGTACTTAATCCTTATTGTGCTTGCAGGTGCGTCTTCCTTCGCCTCACGTCTTGACTGCCATCGCCTGAAACTGTTCTGACATGTTACTGCGGCCGACAGAGCGCTCGGTCTGGACGTTCTCGCTCGACACGCTGGACCCGTCGGACCCGGCGGGCGCGATCCGCAACGGGCGCAAGATCTCTTCGCATACGTCGTTCTTCAAGGCGGGCACATGCCTGGGCCGCACACTCGTCTGCGTCGTCAAGGCCAGCTCACTGTCGAGCACGATCAAGACGCTCGAGCCCATCGACCAGAACGCGCGCGGGAAGAAGCAGCCGGCGTTCCGGAAGCTGCTCCAGGGCGGAAAGGAATCGTTGCGGGTCTTCAAGGTGCGTATGCTACGTCTTTGAATTCAGCTGTATCGGCCACTGACCCATTTTGCACGCACTTCGCTATGTGCCTCCAGGAGTTCTACATCCCCACCGAGTCGAGCTCGATCCACTTCCTCAAGTCCAAGCTCTGCGTCGGCTGCACCAAGGGCTTCGAGATCGTCGACCTCGAGACGCTCGACACCCAGGGCTTGCTCGACCCTGCAGATCCCAACCTCGAGTTCGTCTCGAAGCGCGAGAACGTCAAGCCGATGGCGATCTACCGCGTCGAAGGCGATTTCCTGCTCTGCTACGACGGTGCGCAGCCGTTCACTTAGCAAGCGACCGAGTCTGGGAGAGATGCTCAAGTGCCATGGCTGTCTTTCACAGACTTCGCGTTCTACGTCAACAAGAACGGCTGGCGAGCACGCACGAACTGGATTGTTTACTGGGAAGGTCAACCCACAGGTTTCGGTGAGTAGTTGACTTCTTCCCTCTGTGCAACATTAGACCAACAGCCGACGGTACTGACTCTGCGGCAGCTCTGCACTACCCCTACGTGCTCGCTTTCGAGTCCAACTTCGTCGAGGTGCGGCACGTCGACGACGGCGAGCTCGTGCAGGTCATCCCGGGGAACGGCATCTCGCTCCTCTTCGCCGACACGCCTCCCTCCGCCTCCAACGCGCCAGCTCACCCCGCCCACGCACACCACTATTACGGCGCTCCACTCCATCCTGTAGGCGCACCGGGCTACCCGCCGTACCACTACCCAGGTTACGGTCCGCCGGCGCCGCGCGGATACCAGCACCACGCGCTCCCACCGCCGCCGCCGCCGATGCAGCAGCGGCACTACCCCCCTCCGCGAAATCAGACAATCCTCGCGGACGAGGGGCGGGTGCTCGCGCTCAAGCCCCGACCACCGTCCGCAGCGCTGCGATAGGACGCCCCGGCGCTCTTGGTTCTTTATCCTTTTCTCCGAAACGATTTTCAATTTTTTTTGTTCAGATTTCTATTCGTTTTCGTGCCGCTACACAACGGGCAGTATTCTGTGCATTTCCTGTTTTCTTCACCGCATTCTGTTTGTGTGTTTGCTTGCCCCCTTTCGTTTTCCTCGCTCAGCTTTTCTTTGCGATGTCGGTTTAAAGTACTTGAGAAACTACTGGTGCTGCTTTGGCCTTCTCGCATGTTGTTCGCAGGTCTCGCTCGAATGGAATATTAAACTTGCAACACCGTTGCAGTTGCTCTCTGCAGCAACGCGACCTGAGGCGGTACGGGATGGTGCGAGTAACTACTGAGCGACCTTTATGCTCACAACTTTGCGCAAGCCCCACAGGCCGTTTGATTGCAGTCTGGTCGGCGTGCATTTGAACTTGGTACTGTGCGACACACGGGCGAGTTGATCGCCTGGGTATGCTGGGATGAGACTTTTTTAGGTACTTTGAGGATTTAACGGCTGCGATCAACATCACCAGCTTCTTATTTTCGAGTTTCAGGACTTGTAACTGGGGGATGATGCACATAGGCCATGGATCCGGCGGTCTCGCTGTTCGCACCAACGCTAGTGGCACATGCTCTCGCGCTCGGTCCTCAAACTCCGTCCTGCCGCGTTGGTATACAACGGTAGGTGATCTCATATACCCCTTTCACGCGGGCCGCAGAGCGATACCTAATCGAGTGCCAGCAGCGAAACGCGGTTGTCCGTGCACAGCACCATAAGAGCGTCTTCGCCGCCGCTATCCCTGGTCCAACACGCTCGCCTTCTTCCCTTGCTGCTTCTTCCCTACTTTCGCTCGTTATCTCACGCTCGCTTCTTTCTCTTTATTGCTACCTTTCCCTCGACCCCATCTCCTCCTCTTATCAGCTATCACATCATGCGCTTCTTCACCACCACGGCCATCGCTGCCTGCACGCTCGTTTCCTCCGCACTCGCTGCGCCCATCGACCTCGAACGCATCAGCAACAAGATCGTCAACCCTGTGACGTTCCACAAAACTGTATGAATTGTATACAGATGGGTATTGCTATGGGAGGCTCATTCGATTTCACCTCCACACAGGACATCAATAACGTCGCGCTGCAAATCGTGGGCGATAAGACGGTGGAGCTTGGCTTGACCAGCACGAGCGCTGGCGGCAAGCTGGAGGTGAATGGGGTCTTTGGGGAGCTGTTCTGGAAGGATGATTGGAGGTGGAACTTCCTCGAGGTGGACTCTCCCTTCATGTGAGTCGTGGAGAGGCACAAGGGAAGGCTTTCCCAGGACGACGCTGACCAATGCGTATGATACAGGGGCTATTCTCAGTCGAACGAGACCAAGTACGGTGAGTGAAATGTTGTCTGCCTTGATGATAGGTTTGAATGCTGACTTCAAGTTTACCCATTCCAGGTCACCTCGAACTGGCTTCGGACGAGCAGATGCACCTCGCAATTGCCGCTGCTCCTGGATCCGCCATCGGCCAAGGTCTCGTCCTGGAAGAGGCCGCCGTTCGCGACGACTCTACTCAGCTTTGTCTGTGTCGAATGCGTTATGACCTGCTCTTACGACTGACCGCCTCATCTTGCAGTCCAAACCTTCAAGCTTGATGTCGCTTCCGGCCGCGTCGAGTTCCTCGGCGTGCCCGCCCAGGCGTTCCCCAACTACCAGGGTCCCTACGGTACGCAACCAGCAGTATGTGTCTATGGTCTCAGGCACTGAAGGTCTTTCATAGGCCCCGATTCCCAGCGAAATCTCCTCGACAAGCTCGTCGGCCAGGAGGTCAAGCTGTCCAGCGCGAAGGACGACGGCGTTGGATACTTCAAGCTCGCTGAGTCCAACTGAGGACAGACCGATCTTCTTCAATACATCCCTGACTTCTTCTCTCTTTGCATCTTTATCACATCACTCCTATTGACCATGGACGCTCAGCTAGCGCACGTCACCCCTTGCCCTGTACCACCCCTTTCCGGGGACCTTCATATCCTGCACAATCCCATCGCACTACCCTCGCTCCTCATGATGGAAACCTCGACTGCGCCCCGTGTTGTGCGGTGCCCATTCAATCTTGATTATACACACGTGCATTCTTAGCAGAGTGCAACGCTGACGTTAGTGCCATGGCCGGAGATGACGTCGGGTGCATTATAATAGATGGTGTGGTGTTGGTGTGGTGCCCTGCAGAAAGCGTGGCCCCGGCGTCCGCTCTGCGCCGTTCTCCTGAGCGCGCTACCGTACTTAGCCGTCCGTCCCGCAGCAACAATCGCGTGACCGTTCGGCAGGGCAAAGCAGGGCAAGCAGGCAGCGTATAAATGTTTTCAGAACAAGGGGTACACCCCGGCGTGCTCGCTCAACATCGCACGTATTCTCGTCAGTACCGGTACGGCTAGCATAAAGAGGTGCTCACAACCTGCAAAGAAACTGCCAACACCCACTCATTTTGCTCTGCTACGTCTGCATCTACGCCGCTCCCTCCTTAACGAAGCCTACGGCCACTTTGTAATCCCCGTTCAACACTTACTATAATGCTGCCTTCCCTCTTCTCCGCGGCTCTCGCACTCGCAGCGCCGCTTTTTACCTTCGCCGCGCCCGTGAACGTCACCAACGGCCGGGCACCGAGCATCCTGATCGTCAACATGGTTTCGTTCGAAGACACGGTCCGTCGATCCTCGTAGTGCATCCTTGCCAGGATAGGGGAACTGAGGGATGTTGGACACGCTTGCGCAGGTCGCGTCGAACGTCCCGCTCCAGATTGACGGCAAGTCGCTCAGCCTGAGCAGCCAGGAGGAGGGCGGTGTCCTGGAGTTCTCCGACAGCTCGGACGTCACGTTTAGCTTCCTCGAGGCCAACTCGAGCTTCATTGGCTACGACTCGACTGACTCGTGCGTATCTGCTGCTTATTGGTGGCTACCGTGGGACTAATTGAGAGGGAACGTTGCATTTCCAGTGTCAAATATGGTATGTTTGCTGCAGAGGGACTCAGGAAGGAGGGAAGGAAGGGTAGGAGGGGTAACGAAGTGCTCCCGGGGCTGACGCAGGCACACTATGCAGGCCACATCTCCCTCCCCTCGTCCAACAGCACCCTCCACCTTTCCGGTAAGCCCCAATCCCAGACGTCTTCGGAGTCAGGACTCTCATGCCTAAACATGTACAGTGACCACCGCTCCGACTAACCCCGTCGGCCAGACCCTCGTGCTCGCCAACGCAGCCATCTCGGATGACTCGTCCCAATACTGTACATTCAATCTCTGCTGGCGTGAGCTTGGAATATATCGTTTACCGAACGGACCTCTCTTCTTAGTCCAAACCTTCAAGCTCGACACCGCTGCCGGGACAGTCGAGTTCGTCGGCAACAGCAAGGTGTTCCCTACCGAGAACTGGAGCGGTCCCTTCGGTGTGTCTCTTCGCTCATCAAATCCTGAGATGACAAAGCACACCTGCAGTTCACGATACTAACCTCTGAGTTTCCGCAGGGCCTGGCGAGAACTCGTCCGGCGACGTGACTCTGGCCGCGCAGAGCGAGAAGAAGTTCACCTTCGCGCTGTCGTCGCAGTGAGCCCACCGTGGCCGCCCCTTGCGACTGGTAAACGCATAGCCCGTGGTTTTGGAACACCTACCTCTGACCTTTAGGACAGTTGAGATCGAGCATGACTACTAGAACCATAACAGTGCATGGACACTCAAGACTTTGTTTCAACGCATCTTTAGCATACATTCTGCACCCCTAGAGACATTATCACTTTCTACCACCTTTAGTATCTCAAGCTGGGTGCACTAATCAATGTGCTTTGCAGCCTTCTATGTTCTCAAGAGCCGATTGAGCAGCGACGAGGTGCAGCAGGGGTGTTGTGGTGTTGGATATTCCGAGCGAGTCACATCCTCCATCCTGGGCATCATTTAGCAACGTCAGAGCGCCACCATGCTGTTTTACTTTGTCCTCGGCAGTGCAGCATCTATACTTCCAACCTGAAGGCCTGAAGGCGAAGGCCACCGTACCGCGACTGCCCGCGCCGGGCCGGCAACTGAGCTCAGCCGGCGTGTGCCTCGGCTGGCATCATCCGCTCTGAGCCAACCCTTTATCTAGACCGAATGCATCTCTTTCCCCCAGCCATCACATCTCAACTACCTCCAGCGTATACATTCGTACAGACACTCAAAGCTCTACCAATCATGGCCGCCAACCGTCTCGCTCAGGTCTCCGGACACATCACTAACAATGCCTCGAAGGGCCTTCTTGCGGGGGAGGTCGCGATTATTACCGGTAGTGGACAGGTAAGAGTGGGAACGAGGCGTACAGTAGGGATTGAGGTTGATTAGCTTGGTACGCATTGCTTTGTAGGGCATTGGTCGCTCGGCGGCACTGCTGTACGCGAAGGAGGGCGCCAAGGTGGTCGTTTCCGAGTGAGCCTCATCTCCGTTCTCCGTCCACCGCGCGGTCCACCTTTGCTCAACTCTCGTCGGTCGGATAGCCTGGACGGCAGTACGTTCACAATCATAGGGTTCGCTGGCTATGGCGGCTCACTGACGCTCCCGAGCAGACAAGGCCCAGGTGGTCGTGGATGAGATCAAGGGCGCCGGCGGGGAGGCCGTCGCCATCGCGGGCGACGTGACCGCCGTGGACTTCCCGAAGAAGGTGGTTGAGGGTACCATCAAGTGCGTCCTTGTCCATTCATCTGTGCTGACGGGGAGACAAAACGATGCTGACATGGCTGGCTTCCCCGACGGCAGGGCGTTCGGCAAGATCAACCACCTCGTGCTGAATGCTGGGTTCACCGCCGACAGTGCGCACAAACATCCTTGACCTATCCATACGAACTTGTTTTCTGACTTCCTTCTGCCGAAGAGATGCTGCACGGCATGAGTGACGACAGTGCGTCGCCATACCTCTCGGCTTCTGTCCACAACCCTGACCTTTCTCCTCCCTACAAGACTTCAACGTCATCCTCAACGTGAGTGCTCCACCATGCAGTCTTGATGAAGAAGGAACAACGCTGACCGCCCTCTGTCTTGGGTCCACCTTTTGTAGTGCCACGTCACCGCGCCCTTCCGTCTCGTGCGCGAGGCGGCGCCCTACTTCCGCCTCAAGGGCAAGGACGCGCACGCTTCGAACAGGAGCATCATCTTCATCTCGTCCATTGCCGGTGTACGTCCCAATTCCCACGCCTCTTCCTCCCCCGTCTCCCATCTTCCTCCCCCTTGCCGGTTTCTCCCTTCCCGCCATCTTTCCATGGAATGTGAACTGAATCTTCTTCATTTGTAATTGCACAGCTGCACGGCAACGTCGGCCAAGGTAAGCTTATGCCCAGCGAGCTTAACTACCGAAATTGAGAAGCTGATTGCCTTTCCCTATACGCATCCAAAAGCCAACTACGCTGCGGGTACGCCCTTTGAAGCAGTTTAACGAGTGGGCGACAGGCTGATCATCTCTACAGCCAAGAGCGCCGTTACCGGCTTGACCAAGACCATCGCGAAGGAGTGGGTAAGTGGCGCACTCGGTGCTTTGATGAAAGCCAGCGGGGTTGCTGAATGAGAGCATTGCAGGGTCCGTTCGGCGTTCGCGTGAACTGCGCGGCGTTTGGTGAGTCGGATTTCGTTACCTTGTGCATCATTACAGGTACCTAACATTGCTGTTCGTCAGGTTACATCAAGGTAGACTCCTCCGTGCCCTTCGTGGCTCCAATGGCGAGGCTGACTCTTGCTCTTTCTAGACGCGCTTGACGGGCGCCAAGGAGGCTGGCGAGGTTCGCTCTTTCCCATGTGTGATCAATAGGAAAATCACTGACATGGGTACTCGACGTCGAACAGCACATCGTCGTTGGCGGCCAGAAGATCGCGCTCGGCATCCCCGGCGCCGGGAAGGCGCCCGAGGGGCCGGTGGTGCGTGTTTGTCCCACAATTTGCTCTGTACAGGACCGGAACTCACTGTGGATATGTGATTGACAGCCCGGTATCCCCCTCGGTCGCCCCGGCGAGCCCGACGAGGCTGCTTCCGGGTTGCTCTTGTGCGTTTTGCTTCCCAACTCCGAGCCGTGGATGGGATAGCTGACGAGACGCTAACTCTCTACCAGCCTGTCCTCCCCGATGGCATCGTTCATCTCTGGGCACACGTGAGTCCCCTGTTCCGTTCTCCCCTGCCAAGTTCGAAGCTTGTACAGCGGGCTGACTCCCGCGCTCTGCCGTTGCAGGCTAGAGATCACTGGCGGCCAGGGGATCTGAGGTGGCACTTTGTGTTGGGTGAAGAGATTGGAGGCTTTTCTACACGAAACGAAATGATAATCGTATTGGGCTTCTTTCGTTGAAACTGCGTGAGATGGGTCGCTGCGTGAAGGCGACATTGGCACTCGTCTCAGAAGGCGGCTGTATTGTGGTTGTGACTGAGAATGGGATGATTTGGTGAGCATTGAAGGCATTGATACAAGGGGCCATCCGAAGACCACTGAAGGCGAAGGTAGTTGCTTGTGAGTTTATGTTTTCCGGTTCTGATTGTTGGCTCAGTGAAGGGAAAGGGATGTCGCGGCGCAAATTGTCACAAATAGTTGAACGACCTATTGGAATTTCTTTCTGTTGTTCGCATGACAACAAAGAGGTCACAACACCGTCGCTACGCAAGTGGACGCAGAGCCGTGATTGACGTGCTGAGCAGCGGAATGCCGCTCGACTCCCTTCGATCATCATCTGCACAACCCTTGCGCCTATTGGACGGCCATCTTTCTGCATTACCACTTAATCAACACACAGGCTTTTACCAAGCATGTCTTTTCCCACTGAGCCGATCGTCAATCCTGTCATAGCAGGTCACTGTCAGAACTGTGCCGCTCGCGCGACGATGGACGGTCCGCAGCTCAGAGTGTGCGGTCGCTGCATGGACGGTGGGTCTGGCGTTCCGCAAGCCTTACCTTACGATGTGTAATACGGCTAATGGAGGATAAGGATTCAGTTGCGTACTGCGCCGTCGAATGCACGCCAGCACTGGCCCCTGCACAAGGGCATATGCGCTGACAACGCGCTGTGTCTGCTCCTTGATTCTGCCAGTATTTGCGGATCGTCAGTAGCTATTGTCGGGATGCCCGAACACAATGACCTAACGCTGTCCTTAAACCATTCGTTTAAAGCCGCACCCCCGTGGTCTGAGCCAAGTAAGTGCAAAAATGGCAGAGTTCCACAAAAGACAGTCCGGCAGCGGCGCTTGGCCACCTTGACCACCCTTGTCTGTCGGCCTAGCCTGGAAGCAATCGCAAGCGCACCAAGCTGTACCGCAAAGAGTGTACAGACCTACCAAGTTCACGCAAGCGATGCATTCGAAAGAGCCACACGCTCAGCGTAGTCAGGAAGAGAGATTACGTCAGCAGCAGGCGCTCGCGGTCCAGAGGTGGCCTTTTTTGCCCGCGTTGCAGTGTTTGTGTAACAGTGTTTGTGTATGAAGTGATGGTGAAAGAAGTGGCAGTTTGAGATGTTGAGTAATCCTCGAAGTGGGGTCTTGAGGTGTATGCGACGCTTGCACTTTCAGGTGTAATGCCTTAGTGGAAGATGGCCGCTGCACTCCAGTGGTTTACCCCTTGGGTGCGCATGCGGCGGTCCCCCACTGAATGGTTGGTTTCCATCATTGTCAGGGCGCAGGCCTCGACAATTGTTGGACGAGTGTGCTGGTATAATAATGCGGACAGTATGGCTTCACATATCATCCAATACCAACAACCAACCATTCGTAGGTGGATAGGGACCGGTTAAAGCGTTGCTGCGCCGGGGGTCCATGGCGACCATCGACTTTTTGGTTCTTTCTTCAACACATTGCGGACAGACTTAGTCGCTTGCTTTTCTCGGATGTTATGCATACAGATCTGGGCTGGATAAAGCACGCAGCACACTTCCACTCACATACATACCCAATTGAAATCCACGTCTGTCAGCGCGGACGGCATTTCAGCTTGGCACACCGGACCGACATGAAAGCGGGCCACATCGCACATCACACAGATAAAAATCCATGTCGGTTCAGCCTTGATTGATTGACGCGGGGCCGATTACGGTCTTTGGGGATAGATGACCTATGTGGGCCGGAATTGGTGCGGCGTTGAGGAGGGCGAGGGGAACAGTTGAAGGCTTTGTGTACTGCAAAGCTTATTTTGTGTGGCCTGGGGTGCCAAGGAACATGCAGCAGTGTTGTGTGGATGGGAATGTACTAGATGAAGACTTGCTGCAAAGGCGATTCGAACATGCGACCTCGAATTCAAGCGTGGAGACGGGCGCAACCTTGCAGTTGCACCCGGCCTCAACTCCGGACTTCGCCGTGTTTGGACGCGTCGTCGTCGTTCAACCTTGGTCTTCCCCCGTGCCGTCTTTTGCTCTCACTCTCAATCGGCCTATGCTCGCAGTACACCTTGAGAAGGCCTTTGGCAACGCATCCAAAGGCGTTCAGCATGCTGACCTCGACATCGACGCGTGCAGCGCTCATCTGCAGTGTCGCACACCCGAGCACATCTCAACTCGCTCGCACGGTGCTTAGCCCACCACAGCTGGCTTTCCCAGGCCTCCTCCGCTTCCCCTTCGCGCTCAAACATTCCCTCCAACCGTGGACCAAGGAAGGCCGCAAACTGACATGATTACCCTCCTTCCCCAGGCAGGCACAGCTTCTTCGCGGCGATGGTGCTGCTGAAGGTTGAGAGGATGAAGGAAGTGACGTACGAGACTGAAATAGTTTTCCACCTCGATGAGTGTGTGGTTGGGTGAAGGTCCTCAACATCTCTGCACTTCGCCTCTTACTCGCAATCCCGACCCACACACGATGTCTCGTCAGAAGAAGTCATCATCCGCCCCTGCGGCACCCAGCATGCCCCAACGCAAAACATACTATCTCACCTATCCGCCCAGGCCCTACTTCGCCCAGATCGACCGCGCGGTCTTCCGGCATTCGTTCGTCAATAGGACCCGCAGACGACGCTGCATGGCGCGGCGCCGGAGATGGCGCACCGGGAGGACGTCGAGCACGTACACTACATTCTTCGCTGTGCGGGCAATACAAAATGACTGCAGTCGTCACTCTCGCTTATAACCAGTATTCTTTGGGAAACGTACTGATCGTTTCTCATAGGCTCTCTCCTCCACCTGACGACGCCGAGTCCGAGTCCGAGTCCGACCTCCCCCTCCCCCATTGGCTACGAAAAGTACACCCTCCGCACACCCAACCCTGCGTACCCGCCCTCCACACTCGCATCCCTCTCGTCGCTGCAGACGTCCGCTGCGGATGCCGACCCCCAACCGAAGGAAGAAGTCCTCGCGGATTTACTGGGCGCTGACGGGGAAGGGCGGAACTGCTGCAACGATGTGGGAGGGATGCGCGGGCTCAGCGACGAGGAGCAGAGCCGCTTCCCGGAGCTCAAAGCTCGCCTTCTCGGGGGCCGAATCCCGCCCCCGTCCTGTCCAGGAGTCCCTGAACTCGATCGAAGCTTTGAAGCTTTCCTCCCCCTCCTTTTGAACAAACGGAAGGCGGCCTTCACTGCTGCTCAGCGCGAGGCCTACGAAGCCGCAGCTCGGCATCAAGCTAGCCTACCGCAACCGCCTCACTCTTACGGGCCGGTCCAGCACCCTTTCTTCTTCAGGGAAGGTCCTCATACCGGCCGTCGCATGCTTCCTCATACTCGTATACCACTCACTCTCTGCGTCCTGACTTTTGCTGTCTCGAATCTACACATCATTGCCGCACGCCCCGCGCTCAATCCCACGCTCGTCACGCCCACTGCCCCGCGTCTGCAGCCCTATCCGACGAAAGTCTGTCATACTGACGAGTAGTTTGAGGCTGTCGCCTCGACCTTCCTTCCGGACGATCTTGGCTGGATCGACAGCGACGACATGCACGGCCGGCACGCTGTAATTCCGACCTACAGCCGGGACCTTCTTCTGCACTCTGAGCACGAGCAGTCCAGATCAACCGGTCTAAGCAGACGAAATCCCTCTAGTACCAGCCTGCATCCTACCGTGCAAAGGAGATTGCGCAGTCTCGAGCGTTTCCTCCGGAGGAATACTCGCCCCAAGTGCTTGAGCTGATGAAACGCTGTCTCGGCTACGACGTCCTGTCCCAGCCGCCCAATCTAATCCTACTCGAGCGCCGCAACCTCACCTTTGCGATATGCTCTCAAGCTTGGGCAAATTCCGCCCGGAATATCTGTGTAGCCTGGAGCTGAACGGCGAGCGGTGGAGGGCAACGGAAGACCGGCCAGCCCGCCCGCTGCTTCCGCAGGCCCTGGGATCTGGGTTGTGGGTGCGTAGATTCCCTAAAGCTGGAATCAGCCCGTTCGATATAAATACGGTGTGCCTTCAGTGCCTCTCCTTACATTCAATGTCCGTCACACGCTGACACGCCCTGCTGTGGTCTTCGCAGCCATTCACAGCGTATTGTCAAACACTTGACCGCCCGGGATTATACACTGATGTACTCTTGCCTGATCTCCGCCACTACCCGATGAACTCTTTCACACAAAACGGCCCAGATGCGGTGCACCTCTGGTCGCTGCACTTCGAGCGTATGGGAGACGGACTTTGGTGCCCCCTTCGTTCGACTGTGGAGGCAGCGAAGGCTGCAGGATTCATTCGTGTACCCATCGCACACAGTCGTGGTAACCAGCATATCCGAGTTGCATTTTCAGGATCTTGCGCGGAGTGTGCTGGAATTGGGTGCTGCGTCATGTCGTGGGAGGAGGCGGTCGAGGAGGGGTTGGTGATCCGCGGGTGGTGGGCTTGATCTGCGACGCCAAGCGGATGCATGTGCACTGAATGCCTCTTGCTTGACTTCATCTGGCTGCTTTCGTTGTTTAGATTGATACCAATGCCGAGAAACAAGTTGCTGTTCAAACACACACATCCACAAACAGATTGCGATTTCAAATAAAAGCGCCCTCTGCGCACGCGCGAAGTCGTAGCAAGCTCGAGGCCCAGCGCGAGGGCTCGGGCCCCGAGTTCCAACCATTCACAGGCGGATAGGAGCTGGCAACGGTGTAGCGCGCGAGTGGTCAATGGCGACCATCAACTTTTTGCTCCAAGTACTGATGCATTTCTTTCCTTTATTTTACACAGCTGTGGACCAGAAAGGCAACAAAAAATACCTAGTGCTTGAAAAAGGGGTGCCAAATGAGAGGTCGTTCATGCATGAGACCTTGCAGCTTCACTCAGCAGCCTCGTGAGTATTCTACAAAGCCGCTGCTTTTAGGACGGTCAGCGTGAACAAAAACCCGCACTTTACAAAGTTCCAGGATGGGTGCTCATTGTCAACTCCCGCTCGACCGTTGCGCTGAAGCCACGAGTTGATATGCCGCAGCATGGAGGCACGGGTACGCCGTGTGCGCCGCTTCCCGACTCACTCGTGTCAGAGGTTGGTAAGAGCATCCCAACACTTCCGGAATCCCTTCAGTTATATCCCGGATAAGGCGTGAAGCACGACACAAGTCATTTGGCAGCACGGCCGCTGCCTGACTGAGCGTGCATGGCCTCACTTGCCCAGCTCTAACTAAAGGTGAATCTATGATATGTTGTATCTTCGTTGACCTTCGAGCACTTTGTGGAAAGACTAACTGCCATCTCCGAGTGATTCTGCTTTTCCTTGCCTCTGCGGTCCTTTCTGGCACCCTCGGTCGGCACGCACCCTCCGCGGTTCCTCTCAAACACGACGAACTGTGAATAGAACCTCCCGGACTTTCTTCAATGGAACCATTTCTACCAAGACTTTGCGCGCCTCCAAGCCGGGTGCGCGCCCCTGGGTCATTTTCGACAAGTGATAAGCCTCGTCAGCTTGATGACGTTCGAGCCGGCTCGATCTCGACGTCCAAATCCAGGTCGCCTTCCTGCTCTTCTCCCCTTTCTCTCGACCCCCATCTTCCTCAACTCCTCGGGACTTCTCAGTGGCACTCTAGACTCATTTGCTCCTATCGCTCGCTTCGAATTTATGCCGGCCACTCGCTCCGCGTCCGCCTCGCTCAAGCGGCCCCTCTCCTCGAGTTCGCTCTCCAGCGTCCCCTCAACGCCTCCCCAGAAACCCAAGCGAGTCCGCACCCCCAAAACCGCCTCTATAACTCCCACTCCCGACGGCGTATCGCCGTTTAAGCCGACTCCACAGCAGCTGAAGAAGGCGACCCTGCTCAGCTCGCACGGCACCTCGCGCTTCGCGTCCTTCGCCAGCCCGACGCACGAAGAGTGCGAGGCTATCGCGGACGCGCTGGCGGCGTGTAACGGAGGGATGCCGGTGAGGCCTGAAAAGCTGGAGAACAACCCGGAGAGGGCGGGGTGCGGTGCGGTCACTAGCGGTGAGTCGCTTGCGCTTCTTCTGCTGGGTGCGTCGGGGAAGCTGACAGTGTGATTGCTGGATGGCAGTGTTGGATGCTGTTGTGCGGACTGTGCTTTCTTGCAACACCTCAGGTGCGTCCACTAAGTTGCACTCCTAGAATCTTTCCCCAGAACTTGCGTTACACTCGACACCGACGCTCTTATCCTCATTGCACTTCATCAGACCGCAACTCCTCGGCCGCCAAGAGATCTCTCGACCTTGCCTTTTCGCGCCAGCCTACCGAGCACGGCCCTCTCTCCGACTCCGCCTTCTACGCGCGCGTCGCAGCCGCCCCCGCGTCCGACATCGCCGAGGCGATCAAGTGCGGTGGGCTGGCGAAGAACAAGTCCGTGACGATCAAGAGCGTGCTCGAGCTGTGCGTGTCGTCGCCCGAGGGCCGCGGGAAGCACAGCTTGGAATGGTTGCGGGAGAAGAGCGACAAGGCGGTGATGGAGGTGCTGCTGGGCGTTAAGGGTGTGGGCCCGAAGGTCGTGTGCGTGATGTTTGCCTGTTCTTCCTTCGATCGTCGGCTGGCTGACAGACCGTTGACCTTCTTTAATCGAATAGCGCATGTGTACTCCTCTTCGCCATGGGCCGAGACTCTTTCGCTCTCGATACGGTTCGTTACCTTATCCACATTATCCTTTCGCACCCCTTGCCTGCGTCCTTGCCGCTGACCTGCTTTCTCTTATTCTACTGCCCTTTCTCATCTTGTAGCACATTTACCGCCTCGGTGCGCAGCTCGCATGGTTCCCTCTCAGCGCGTCACGCGAGGACGCCCAAGCGCATCTGGACGTTCGGATCCCCGACCACCTCAAGTGCGTTTCACCTTCCCCTTCCTCCTTTTCCTTCCATCTTCGCGCTCTCCCGCCATCGATAGACGTATACTCACGAGGTCATCCGTCTTTGATCAGATACCCGCTCCACATTCTCCTCATCCGTCACGGCAAGACCTGCGCGGCGTGTCAAGCCAAGGGGTCGAAGGACAAGAGCGCCCGGGAGGGGTGTCCGCTGCTCCCGTTCAAAGGAGGGCGGTGGAAGGGCGCAGGGGTGAAAGCGGAGGGGAGTACGGAGCAGACGAAGAGCGCTGAGGTGAAAAAGGTGGAGGAGGTGCTGGAGGAGATGAAGACGGAGGTGAAGGCTGAGGGCCTGGACGCTTGATACATCTGACTCGTTTCCTACTCTCCTTCTGTCTGATTATTCTTGATTCAATACCTGCAGGCTTAACATCGTAGATTGAAAGCTCGAGTTAAAAAGGTTTTGCAACGTGGTTTAAACGCTCAGACCGCACGGTTCAATGGCGCAAGCATTGCCGTCGGTCCCACCGAACCTATAGCGCTACGTGATGCACTTATGAACTGGGTAAAAAATTGTGCAATGTTCTATATAACTGGAAGGCTGAGTTTCCATCTGTGGGGCAGAGCGGAGCCAGTTGGGAAGGCGCTGTAGCGACTGGGCCGTCTGGCCAGCTTCCAGTAACGGAAAAGGATTATACACGAGCGCACAATTTCGCGGATTAAATACTTAATAATATTAATGTATCAATGCAAGTAATATTGCCGCTCGGGGACCGTGACACTTGTGCTGCTCCCTGAAGCCTGATGAACAGGTTCCAAAGGCCTGATCACCTCACTCCCCACAAATCCAGAATTGCCCCCTGGCACTGCTGCTACGTCCACTCCAGGGCCCGGCCCTGGACCCTCGTCCAGCTTGTGCCATTCACCAGCGCCTCCCTCTGCACGACTACGTTCGGTAGTCCTGCGTTGACGCCGCCTCCAGCAGACGCCACATAGGACACACAGAAAAACAAGACCGGACGCTCCGAAGATGGAGCCCATTATGACTCCGAACTCTTCGAGAGGCGAACAAGGTGGCCGTATTGGAGAGTTTCAGAGTCGCATGCGGAGCGCAGGGGTGAAGTAGCAAAACGCACTGGCGTCATCGGAAAGCCCGCCCGACTTGGGCTCCTCGGCGTGCTCGCAGAGAAAAAGTTGCCGAAGTATCGTTGCCTTCCCAGGAAGGCCTATATTTGCTCTGGGTGGGTGGGTCGGCCGTGGTCAGCCGTGAGTAATGAAAGGTGACAGGGGACACGGCAACAGAGGTGAAAGGGTTACACTCACAAGGACCCACATATCATATCGTTGAGCCTGTCTGCGGCCCTGAGGCAGGCAAAGCATCTGTATGAGTATCCTGATTGCCCATATGTGGTCGTTTCTGCAACGATTGGACCAGCTTACGCTACGGCAGTGGCCATGGCACATAGCAGGCCAACGACAGCTGGTCTGAAAAGGAACATAGCGGACTGGGTGCTGGTGTAAAGGTTCCAGATATAAATGGGTAACTGGAGACCGGGAATGCAATGAGCAGAATCGAGGTGAAGTCGAGAGCATGTACGGCTGGTCAGAAGAGCCCGAGAAGAGCCGTTCGGACCGCACGGGAAGATGGTGTGTCTCGGTGGCTAGCTCTTAGATCGGCAACGCTTGGCGATGTCTTCCAAAAGTTACTATGACACCTGGAGAGGTGTAAAGCGCGGTATCCGGTCCAGGGCGGTTTCGAGATGCAAGTTCACCCCCTCACTTGTCATCAAGAGAGCAGGACAGAGGTGGCTTTTTGGTACTTTGCTCGTTTTTCCAGCTGCCAAGGCAGTCGCAGTCTATAAATACCATAGGGCTCGCTAGTGTTTACAAACAGCCCAAGCTCTACGCGGGGGCCTCCCGCCTACAGCTTGATCGGCTCCCTCGTCGACCCGACTAGAGTAGCGTTGCTGCCGCTCCGGTCAAGTGCGACACCTTGCACAACAGGCGCAAGGGTTTTTCCACCTTCCAGTTTCCGCCCGCTTCCGTTTCCAGTCTTGCGCCGTGCCGCGTTCCGCTTCTCCAATGCGCTAAGAAGCAGAGCAATGCAAGCGACGAGCCCGAGGCAGCCTGCGATACTGCCAATGACAATGCCCGCAACTTTTCCCCGCGAGCTCAATTATGGCCGGAAGGGAAAAGCGGGCTATCTGAAAGGCACTTACTTGCGCCGCCTGAGAAGCGTCCGGGTTTGGGGGGATGGGCTTGGTAGCAGATGAAGAGCTGGTTGAGAACCGCCGCCTGGCCTTGGAGACCGGACCTGTGTGCATGGGAGGCTCGTGAGTGAGAAAAAGGAGATAGTGTTCCTCCTAAGAGTCAAAGGAGCTCTTACAAAGATTGGCAGATCATGTTGTCCTGGCGTGTACCTCTCGCCGCAGAGTTGGACGCTGCTCTGCGGAACGTGTAGACCGTCAGGGATCGGTTGTTCCATAAAACGTGCAGCCTGGTTGTCGGATTTACGTGGCGGCCAATGGAAGTAGCATCATGGAGTTTGACATGGTTGATTTGAAGGTGCTCAAGCGACAGTGGAGGAAGGCAAGGAAGAGGGTGTCGAACCACTTCACTGCAGATATAAGACACACCTTCCAAGACACACAAGGCGGGGAGCCTCCCGCAACTGTCTAGACTAGTACTTTGAGCTGTGCTGGACACAGCAAAATTCTGGGAACCGGCTGGTCCGAGCCCGCGATTGAAGTCGGGTGTCCATTGGAGCTGCGCGTGGTCAGAATAGGCAAAGTCGCACGACTGCTTTGAACGGAACACTGAGATGTAACATCAATTAGCCGAGGGCTTTCTATCAACTGCCACCAGAGTAGAGCGCACTTTTCTAGCGCTTCAGGAGGAAGCGGTACGGCGAGCAAGTCAGAGTGTTGTATTGTCTGAACTCGTCGCCACATGACCTTACACCGCTTGCTGAAACATATATTTCGCTTTGAAATTGACATTTTAATTCCAGAAGTGTAATTATAGCAGGATTCGATGCATGTATCAACATGCCGCCTGGACTGCGTGCAGGCTGCCTACTGGAGCCATACATAAATTGTGGCATGCAATGTCGTGTCAAAAGCTGCCTCCAAACCACGTTCATGGGCAGCTTCAATTATATTTGCAAAGCGTTTAGAGATTCGAACAGAAAGTTGTGTCCATTGCATTTGGCCGGCATCGCCTAATTAGACCGAAAGTGAGAAGTCTGTCTGGCTCTCAAACATCATAGAGAATTGTTGCCGGACCGCTGCGAATACAGGCCTAGCACATAAACCGCAAGATCTGCCTCGTACGACTGTTCGAGAATGCGCCGCATCTCCCGCCCTCTTTCCACACCATGAACGCTTCGAGCTCAGTCGTCCCGAACCTGTGACGTGCGTATGAGGGTAGGTCAGGCATACAGAATAAGGAGTCCAATTGCTCCACCGCTTACTTGATGAGGACCTCGAAGCCAGCAGAGACGTAGTATCAACGCTTCTCTGCGTTCCACGGTTGCTCCGCCTTCTTGGCAACCTAGTCGAGATTGCCCTGCACTGTACAGGCTGGGATAAATCCCTTGGATTTTGCCTCAAAGGTGTGGGCATAGTAAGTGTGTACGGCGCTGCACAAGATTCAGAATTGGATCAGAAAGGAACTGACCCAGGGATCTTCAGAGTACCGCTCTCGATACCGAGCTCGGCGTTGGAGGTGAAGCGGGGCGCCAGATGTCGTCCCCTTCCGAAGCGAACTGCCGCTTCTTCATCTCGAAATCGCGGTGGAGTGAGTCCATCTTGCCTGGCTTGGAGTACTCGCTTCCCGCAAGCTTGCCTACCCATTCATTCCCGCTAGATGAGTGGTCCGACGATGTTCTGCCAATGCACGAAGGAGTGACTTGCCCATGAGATACTTTTCGGCTTTCTGGTTGACGACGACCGGCTCCCATCAGGCGGCCTTCTCAACACTCTTTCAGTTGACAGGGAATCTCGATTCTAGGCATGGAATGCTCACAGTCCGGTTGCGAAGCCTCGCGTACACGCGAAGGGTTGACTTTGTCGCAACATAAGCTAGAGAAAGGAACTGTCAACTCGTGGCCTGCAGTAGAAGCATAAGTTGTGCGAACCAGATGTGTCAAACGTTCCGCCCCGAGCGTCGCAGACGATGAGGATATCTCCGCTGTGTTGGGGCAGTAAATCTGTGAGCTTTGTATGTCGCCGGAACAAGCTGAGGATTGGTCTCTCACCTTGATTGAGCAACTACAGATAACTGTGTTCCTTCAATACATCTTTGGGGCGGCGGGGTAGTACATCTCAACCAAGGAGAGCTGCGGATCCGACGGCTGAACGAGCATGAAGACCACGGCTACGCTCGTTCTCACCCACCCCAATGGCTGGGAAGGACGCGAACAAGCTCGTTCTGTCAAAGCAGGCATCGTCTCAGAGAATATTGCGAGCGAGCAGGTTTGTTTTGTTACGGAGGGCGAGGCTGCCTTGAATTGCTGTTTGGACGCCAAGGTTCTCGCTTCGATGTGTCAGAGTGAGATACACACAAGTAAACATGAAGATGGCGGACAGCTAGCGCCAGTTGAGAGTTGAGTGACCAAGGGAGGCGCAACTCACTACACCTGACGCTCTTTTTGGAACGGTTTCGACGCAAAGGAAACATCGTTGTGATGGCGTCCTTCAGATCGTTGAGCTGGAATGAGTTGAGTGACCCTTGCAGCGGAATATTTCACGAGGCGGATGCTTTGCGGCGAGCCTTAGCTGATTCACCTTAGCTGATTCGTTTCATCGTATACTAGGTAATTGGAAAGATCCGTACCACTTTTTCAGGACAAATTGAAAGACACTCGCGGACGGCGCTTAAGCTTCCGCCTTCCTCATTCCCACCAAGATGCCCGTCACTGGGTGGCAGCTCGAAGAAGAGGAGGGGTGAGAACGTTTCCAAATAACATTCTAGTATCCCGGTATTCTCATAATTTGTATTTCAGACGACCGGATGCCGTCAAGTCCATGGAGAGCTGCAGCCTACCTGAGAACCGTGATGAATCTTCAGTATCCAGGTCTACCCTGCGCACAGGGCTTTCGCATTTATTTAGCCCGTTTGCTTCCTCAACGGAACATGGATCCCCCTCAAACAGAAACCACCCACTGGACGAGGAGCTAGGAAACAACAGGCAAGTCTTTTGGAGCAAACGGGTGTCCCGCTGGCCTCACACTCTTGAGCGTGCACAACCCAGATCAACTGCTCCTCACTTCTACAGGATTTCCAAAAATCCATGCGAAGCGAAGGTCTACCCACAGTCCCAGATCGAGGGCCTGCAGCTCCGCCTTAGAACGCAGGCGCAGGTCCATGAGAGGGAGGCCCAGACTGCAAGCAGCACCATCGCGAACATGCGCGCCCGGATCGACCAACTTCTACGAGAAAACGAATATCTCAAGCATCAATGCTCGGCCAAGGAGAGGGACAATCTAGGACTCAGGCACGAGCTGAGCACCGTGTCGTGGCTCGTGCCACCGCCGGACAGCGTCGCACTCGCCGATGTGACGGCGCAGCTGGAAAGCATCAACGTCGGGATCGATCAACTCACAAGCAACATCGCGGAGGCCATGCGCATACATGCGCCTCAGTACAAGGGAGCAACGCAGGTCTTTGATCCGTCCGGTCTTATGGACGAGGTCGTCGCGTCGGCCCCGCAGCTCTTCCAGCATCTCTGCAGCGAGCATCGGGATACCCAGTCTCGTGGCTTCGAAGTGCAGCTCGTTCTTCATCATGCTCTCACACAGATACTGTACCACCGAATTTTCCAACCCTTCGCCTTCTGGCTTCACTGGCGCGGGGATCCCCTATTCGGTCCCATGCATGCCAGCATCGCAGGCCGTCGTATGTACAATCACTCTACAGACTGAATATGGAACTCACGGCTGCTCAATCAGTGTGCAACCAAATCCAAGTCTCTACATGGCGGTGCACGACCTATGAGGCAGCGAAGGCTCTGTTTCCTCGGTCTCCTGCCCTCGATCAAGTCCTCAGCATCGCACTGCGGCACCTCTGCGTCCTTGCAGCAGCCGTATACCAGATGGACCTGAACACGTTCCGCTCCGAATTTGAGGCTGCCATTTCTCCCAAGACCAAGATCCTCATTTCCTCCGCGTCGGCACTGCTGCACACGACTCGCCGCGACGTCCGCGCTTCGGACCTCGTCATTACCGCGCCAAAAGGCGGTGTCCCATTCAACAAGGCGACCATGAGAAGCGATGAGGATACCGGAGGAGAAGGCGAGGAAGTCGTTAGTACATGGAGTCTAGGACTGCAGAGCCAGAGTGCCGAGGGGCGGGACGCCGTCGTAATCAAGCGGGCGACGATTTGCACGGAGGCGATATGGGCGGTGCTGAGGGCGAAGAACTGAGGCGTTATGACTACTGCCATCTGTTCCGGACATTGTATCTACACATTTTATTGCTGTATAAAGATCGGTGTGCCTTCATGCGAAACTGCCTCTTCAATCGGGGATGTGCCAGCGCCATCGTTTAGGGTGTCGAGACTGCCGCTCTAGACATGTCCTGGACAATTGCTCAATATTTTATGTTCCGGTAACGAAAACCAGAAGAGATTCGACATAGGCTGCATCTACTGGTCCACGTCGCCCTTCCTAGCCGTCCCGGCCGCAAAACATTCCCCGATTGCACACGGGCATGCGCAATGAAACCACTTTTCGTCACGCACTCTCTCTCTCCTCAGAACAAATCCGACGCCCTCGCCCTCCCCGCCTTCCCTCTCCCCATCGCCGCCTGCGCGGCCTGCGTCACCGCCGGGGCGGGCATGTCCACCGGCTCCTTCTCGACCCACTCCATCTCCTCCTCGTCCTGCACCACCGTCTCCTTCTTTTCCTTCCGTTTCTTCGTCCTCGGCACATCCACCATCTCCTCCCCCTCCCCCCCCTCCATGTCGAACGTCAGCATTCCCGCCGCGCGCTTGCGCTCCTTCTTCTTCGCCTTCTTCTCTTTGTCCTTGTCCTTGGCGGTCGTGCGCTTAGCGGAAGGGACGAAGACGGGGCGGAAGTTCTCACCGTCGGCGGGGGAGGGGGCGGAGGCGGTCATGGGTGTGGGCGTGGGACCGGAGGTGGGTGCGGGTGCGGACGCAGCGACAAGAGCCGGCGGAGCGTCCTGGTCCATCTCGTCATCGTCGTCCTCGTCCTCATCCTCGTCATCCGAATTGGCAAAGATCGCCTTGAAGATGTCCATCGCGGGGCGCTCGTAGCTGAGTGTCTCGCGGCCCTGCGCGTCGTCCTCGCCGAGCCCGACTTCCGCCGGCTGGGGCGGCTGAGGCTCAGCCGGCACAGGCGGGAGCGGGGGCGGCGGTGCCGGGAGCGCGGGCAGGCCGGCATCCGCCCACCGATCCTGCTTCGGCGCAGCCCGCGCGCCCTCTCCTCCGGTCCGCCCGCCGAATTGGAACCCTGGCCCCTCATCCGCGGGCGGCCCCTCCGGATGCGGGTCGGGGACGTTGAAGCGCTTGCAGAGCAGCCGGCTCGGGAACCAATCCTTCGTCTCGCGTGTGAGCGGGCCGAAGCGCCCGTCGCGCACCGCCCGCTGGCGGGGCGTCTCGTTCGCGAGGCGCTCGGCCTCCCGCTCCGCGCGCTCCTCCTCCCGCGTCTTCTTGGGCGGCGGCGGGAGCGCGACGACACCCGCGCGGAGACCGGGCTGCATTGTGGGGAGCTCGGGGCCGGAGGACGACGCCGAAGTGAAGCGGTTCGCGATCGCTCCGGACATGGGGCGGAACATCGCGGCGGACTTGGAGAACGCGTTCAGCTCGTCTTGGTGCGCTTGGGCGGTCAGCCCGGGGGCGGGCGTCGTCGGCGCGGGGTAGGTGTCGGGCGAGGCTTGCGAATGGAGGTATGTGAGGTACCGGTTCTGCTTGAGCGGGTCGTCTGAGAAGGGGAGGAAGCCGTGCAGGGCGGCGTTCGCCGTGACGCGGTCCAGCGGGGGGACGGTGATGGTGACGGGCTGTGAGGCGGCGGCGGGGGGTGGGCCGCCTGCACCGGCGGACTTGAACGCTTGGAGGCGCTCTTTGTCCTTAGAAGATATGTAGTCGAAGACGGAACGCGGGGGGGTCTTAATCTGCTCGGCGCCCAGGATCGCGCCGCGCTGCACAGGGACGATGTCGTTTCAGCTTTGATGGTATCACATCTTCAAGGAATATTGGAATATAGCAAAACACACCTCCTCAAACGATAGCTGCTTGGGTCGGCCGTCCTGCCCCGCCGGCGCAGGTGTGGGTGCAGGCCGGTTCTCCTTCGCTGCCGCCGCCGCCGCGGCCTTCTTCCACACGCGCGTGGGGTCCGGCTCCCAGCCTTTGGGTACGGAGGGCGGATCGAACCTGTCGCGAAGTTAGAGTGCAAGATGAGCGACCTGATCCAAGGGTCGAAGTCCAGATGGACACGACGAGATACACTCACCATTGGTCCTTCGGCGGTGCGACGGATTCGAGCTGGAATCCGGTCAAGACAGGCCGGCCGTCGTGGAAGAGCTCCACTTCCCCAGGGAGCTGATCAAGGGGTTCTCATCAGCCGTGTGCACCCAAAGCAGAGTGAGAACCTCCGACACACCTTCGTCTTTCCCCGCTCCGCGCCTCTCCCCAAAGCTGGCTGACGCCCGCCGCCCATCAAGATGACCTCCCCATCCGCATCCTTGTCGGCCTCATGGTCGTACGCCCAGCCGTCGCGCCCCGTCGCGCGCGAGGAGGGGATCGACGACGAGTAGATGTCCATGTCGTCCTCGTCCGCCTCCTCCAGCGCGCCTATGCCGAAGCCTGTCCTCCGCCATACTCAAAATCAGCACACATTACTTAGCATCAGAGACCATAAACGCACCTCCCGCCATGCCGGCACCGGCGCCCTCGCCCTTCCTCCCTCCTCGACCGACCGCCTCGCCCAGCGTAGCGCTAGGCACGAACCCAAGCCCGCGCGTGCCGACCTGCTTCCCGAACTCGACGAGCCGTACATCGCGCGGCGCGAACGTGTGCTTCTTGTCGGCCGGCGCGCCAGACTGCAGTTCCTCGATCGGCTGGCCCGTCTGCTCGGCGAGGCGCGCGGCAGAGATGCGCGGGCCGATACCTTGCCCCTCGCGCCAGCCCATGCGCTTCAGGAGCTTGACGCCGACAGAGGTTCGCGCGGGGGCGACGAGGTCAGCGAGGGTGGAGGAAAGCGATCTGGACGCCATACGTTAGCCCCGCTTTCTTGAACACCATCCTGCGGATCCCAAGCACTCACCCGTCCCCTGCTCCCGGTCCTCCTCGCCGCTTTACCTCTGCCGCCGTCCCGCCGAGCAGGTCGAACTCCTCCCTCGTCTCCAAGCGCCGGCTATCCCTCAGCGCCTCGAGGTCCTCCTCGTCCATGAAGTCCTCCGGCCGCGCCTGCTGCGCCTTCTTGCCCTTCTCCGCACGCGACGAGGTCCACGTCGACGGCGTCCACCCCTCGGCGGACCCGACAGAGTTGAAGTAGCCTGCGCTGAACCCGCCTGTGAAGGCGCCGTGGAAGCGGCGGCGGCCTTGCTCGTCTCGAACCTGTGCGAGGGGTCAGCCGGAGGTCAGCCGGATGCGGGTAGATACCGCCACGCTGGAGGAAGGACGGACTTCTTGCTCCCACATCGGCTTGAACTGTGCATATTCCTCATTCAATTGGAGACCATGAGTATGTGGAAGGTGGCTAGGACATACCTCATTCGTATCTCGCTTCTTCGAGTCTAGCGCCGGGAGGGGTGTGCCGATCTGTAGCTCCACCACGCTTCAGTCCTGCGCCTTCCGACTTTCCATACGAGTAGAAAAGAGCATGCACACCATACAGAAGTTCTCCGTCAGGCTTTTGTCGCTTATTCCGCCCAGCATGTCATCGCGCTCAAGGCGCTTCTTGAGGCGGGAAGTCATCTTGGGCCAAGAAGGGGTCGCTCGAGCGCCAGGGAAGACGGTTCCGCGAGAAGGGCGCTATTGTGGTTCGCCAGATTTGTACTGCTGGCTGATGAAATATTTGAGGAATACGTGAAGAGGGCCAGATGAGGAGGGATGAGGGTAGAAGGCAAGCTGTGATCTCGGAGGCACCGTGTTGTCTCGTTGACGTAAACGCAACTTGCCTTCCTACCATCAACGCCCATTCCGTTCGACAACTCCATCCCACAATGACTCCCATTTTTCCTGACGAGGTCTGGTCACGCATTTTGAGCTTTCTATAGGCAGCTCATGGAACAGTGGCACCGGTGGTGAAAAGAGAGCTCTGACGGCGATCGCGCTCGTCTGCCGCCAGTGGAATGTGAGTTGCCATCGCCAGAGCGTCTGAAGTGCTCCAACTGCGATTTTCTATTGTGTTGGTGCCCTGGTCCTTTCTGAACCTCATCGTTATTGCTGCGTCATGCTCATGGGGTCGGACTCGATCGCTGCCTTTGCCCGCCTCCTCATTCGTCTTGACGTGGACTCGGTCGACGCTCGTTCCAGAACCCTCGCGAACTCGAGGCCTCTGCCTATACTGATGACTACGACCTTTTCGCATACCCATTCGATCAGAGCCCCATCCCCCACATCCTCTCGTTTGCGAAGCAACTCACGTATGCCTATGGGCACGGCCGGGCCTTCGCTGCTTCACGCGCTGTCTACCAATCGCCACACCCTTACCAGGCTGGTAATTTTCATAGGCATCCGTGCGAGAGAATCTATCAATGTATTGCGCTCCTTCATGGGGCTCCGATCGCCTTGCTGCGGCGTTTACGGAGCACGAAAGCGACTTTTCCGTCACTGGCAACCGTCGAGGCGTTCAATCTACACACTTGCGCCCAATCGAGCTTGCATCTCGCTCTCCCTGCAGCACGGTGGCTCTCAGTTACTGCTCTTCTTTGCGCGCTGCGACTTTTCAGCGCTGAAGCGTCTTGACAGAGTCCCAACCGGGACATGCCCGTTCAATGCTCTGCAATCATTTTTCGCGCGTCACGGTCCTCGGCTGCGCCGCATCGAAGAGTTCCAACTCGATCATGATCGCTTCTTACCGCCTATCATGTCGCACTGTACAGCTCTTATGTCAGTCACGCTTCACATTCACAACACGGTTTGATGTAGCTCTTGTTCAAGCCCTTCCGCCATCACTCAGAGGATATGACGCTCATCATGGAACAACAAGATGCAATCAACGCAAGCTCGGGACTCTCACCCCGTATCAAGACATGCTTTTCCTCGCTTGGAGTTCATCTCTGTAAGGATCTGGAGCCCAGAAGAGCCTAAATCCTGGGCCGAGCTCAAGGCCATCGCCGCGCGACTGTCTCTCCAAGGCATACGTTTCAAGTACCGCTGAATTGACAAGGGCGGCCCCGCATATGTGAAATAGGCTTGCATGGACACTGTCGTCAATACCTGCTATGTGAGCTTTCGAGCATCTTGTGTCGCGGTGGCTCGTCTGTGTACAGAGGGGCAGAGTCTGATGTGCTTCGCAAGATTGTGGGACCCATTGCACCGAAGTGCTTGTGCGGACTATGCGTCGGCGGATTTCAGAGTCCTGGGCACAGCGCAGGACTGACTAGGACGGGTAGCGGGTCCGCACGGCAGCATCGTTTGTCGACCTTTCAATCCTCCACATAAGCTGCGGTCGGTACTGACTCAAAGATACACACGTCTCTTGGGACCTTTGTTATAATCCCTACTGGCAGGCCCAGTTGCTAGCCCATGTTTGATCCTGTTCGTTCATGGGGGAAGCGCGGGTGAAACAAGACGCCAGGGCAGGATATCGCGACCAACGGGGCCATGCCCTCTAAGGCAGGCCTAGTTTCCTAGTGAGAAATCTGGATCTGAACATTTTCGTTGCTGGATGTCGCGATGCTCGCTGTTGGAAGCCAAAAACCACTGCACTGACGTCCTCGTCCAGATGTCGCATCGGACAAACGAAGTGGTGTTACATCTGAGCAGCACGATGTGCTAATTTCCCCAGCGATTCCTTGATACCAAACAGGATACCTTTTCTCAATCCTAAAGCCATAACAAGACCTTCGGGAGGCGGCACAGAGGACGGGCGTATGTGTCCTCAGTCTGAATACACAGAAACAAAGGCCGCGACAGATACAGTAAACCGAACGTACTTGTCTTCATAGCAAATCCGGGTAGTTCCCTTCCCGCTCTGGAGCCAGACCGTCAAGAGGAAGGTGGACGCCGTAGATTGCTCATAGACGCTACGTTATGATTCACAGCACGACCAGTTTGCTCCTGTTTATGAATTCTAACGCACTAGACGTTGAAGCCGAACTCTTCAATGGTCACTCTTGAAGTGACCGTGATCTCCTTGGGAGGACACTGGTCAAAGGCGAGCTCAGTACCATTAAATCTCGTACAACATCGAGAAGCGGTACTTGAAGGGCGTCTCAAGTGGCTCGGACTTGTGGGGAGAGAGGTGGGGATCATCAGCTGGAGATCGCGCGCACTGGACCGCTGAAGGATGGCGCTGACCGAATGTGAACAAGGACTTCCGCCCCGCTAAGCTCCATACTGTAGCTAAGGGACAGCTCTATAGGGTCCCATGCGAGCGTAGGAGACACTCGCGCTGGCGGTCTCGAGCCCGTTGGAGACGGCGAGGAGCGATAAGCAAACCGCGAGGAAAGTAAGTATGCGGGTAAGGGCCAGCATATTCTTTGGGATCGCAGGAGTGGGGGGAAGGGTGTGATAGTATGGGCTCTAGGCAGCTTCCTAATATAGAGATATAGTGGGAGAGAGAAGAGTGAGTGGTCGTGATCCGGCAGAAGGGCGAAGAGCTGAGCGGAAACAGAAACCCACCCGGCACGCGAAGGCGGCGTTTCTCAAGAATGCCAGTGCTTCACTGCCATTTCACTGGCAGGAGCGACATTTTTTCGATCAAACTCAGGAAGGTAGAATTACAGGTTGTACACTACCCCACGGAGGAGTTGGGCAGAATGCATGCCGCAACTTCTGCAGAATATCGTCACTGGCGGAGAGAGTGGGTGGGCTGTCCAGTCTAGCGGTCTAACCCTTACATCCTAGAAAACTTTCATAACTCATTGATCCAACAAGCTCCAGAACAGGATACCCTGGATGTCTTGCCACCGAGTATAGACAGAGCGGCGGGCGAGGGAAAGCAGTTGTGCGACCCTGAACCCGGAAGGAGCCGCCCATCCTCTCCCTCGATTGAGTTGAAATGCGCAAAAGAAGAAGCTGCGGACGACGCAATATCTCCGTCTCCGAGCTGCTACACGACTCCGCTCAGTACCGCGACTCCACCCTTGGCCACGATCCACAACGACGACCTCGCCTTTTCTTCCTTTGAAGAGCGCGAGCACCATCTCCTTCACGTACACCCACGAACTCAATCGTGTTGCCCACACTGTCTTACAAGATTTGGGTATGTATCGCTGCTCACGAGAAACTGCAAACGGGACTAAGAAATTGACTTTGTTTGTCGGCATCACGTTTTGATGTTCTCTGCCATTACCCTTCTCACAGTTCCACATTGCCTCCTCCCTGGCGGACAAGATCTTACGTACATGATGCGTGACGCCATTCAAGCGCACCTCTTCACCAAGTTTGATCTCTACCGCGTACGTCGGCGCAGCTGGGCCCATTCTCATAAGGCCAGTGGTCTAACATGCCCTTGTTTTTCTCCAGCTGCACGAGCTCCACTCGGCCCTCAGCCCGCCCTCGCCCCGCACAAACCGTCTGTTGTCCTACATCCACAGCGTCCACTTCTGGGTTCTTCCGCTCATCAGCCCGGAGGCGGAAGACCCGCTGGAAGCGGACGCCCTTATGTCTCTTCCCAAACATAAGCTCAAGAGCAGAGAGCTCTGATGCATGCGTGGTTTTCCACCACCGTAAAGGCCGAGTGGGATAGGAAAGCGGGTAAAGCAATAGTGTCGTGTTTCCACCCTGGAACTACCAAGAACCTCAAAGGAGTAAGGGACGATGCGGCAAAGTAGTCATCGACTGAGCTGGAAAGGGTCCCGCAAAAGATCCTCCTGACAAGGTCGTTGCGTTTCGGACTCGTTTCACTCTTTCCAGCTCATCATCATGAAAGACACACCGACAAACACGTTCTCGCTTTTCAAGCCGATCCAGAAAGAGCTTTCAGCCTAGTGAGTCTACTGTCTGAATGGATAGCTGCATCGGCGAAGTTGGCTAACATGCCGCTCAGTCAAGGAGAGGAGCGTTGCCTGGTTGTAGTTCCCGCCTTTCTTTCTTTGAGTCTATAGTCCTCGACTGATGCATCTCCCGAGAAGATCTGCATTGACGTCGGCACGACCTTCTCCGGCGTGTCCTAGACGATCCTCATACTTGGGCAAGTGCCGAGAATTCGTCGTCTTGCAGTTCCCCGGGGCAACAGCACACCGCGGGGGACTGCAAGATCCCTTGCAAAGTCTACTATAGCAAGCGAGGCCGGGCAGAGGCCTTAGGGGCGGAGGCGGAGGATCCTGCAAAGATGGAGTCGGCTTTGAAGAACGGGTGGGGGCTCGCTGAGTGGTAAGTCGACTGTCTTACCATCTTTTAACGAGCTAGCGTAACATCGCCGTGTGAATTGGGGTATAGTTTCAAGCTGCACTTCAAGCCCTCCCACATTGAAAAACCAGAGCTTTCCAAGCTTCCACACGGGAAGACGGTCGACGAGATTGTACGTGTCTTTCCCGTTTTACTTTACACTTCGTCCACGTGGCTGAAAGATAAAGCATTCAGGTTGCCGACTACCTGCAATACGTTTACCGTGCGGCCGGGGAGTACATTTCCGCCAAGGAGAGCTGCGGAATAGACGGCTGGACAGCCGCGACGCTGGTGCTCACACACCCGAACGGTTAGGAAGGACGGGAACAAGCACGTCTGTGTCGTGCAGTCTTCAAAGCAGGTATCATGTCGGTGGCAGCGGGCGAGAGGGTCCGCTTTGTGACCGAGGGCGAAGCTGCTATGAACTTCTGTCTCGACACTAAGGTTCTGGATTCTAACTCAATCGAGGTGAGTTCGACTTCCTCATAGCAAACGGTGGTGACTCGAGAAAGCTGAAAATGAACTTACAGGAAGGAGACACTCTCATCGTCTGTAATGGCGGGGGCGGGACGATCGACACGTTAGGTCAGTTTTGAGCGACTTCCGGAGACGCTTCGCTTGCTGAAGGAGGGTGTTTTCCAGCGTACGTCGTTGAGAAACTCAGCCCTTTTCGTGTACTCGAGGCTACACAACCGGATCGTGAGTGGCCATCCCGCGTGTTTAGAATGCTCAAACGTCCTGGAGAAGGTCGCCTCATGGGCGCAATTGTAGTCAATCAGAAGGCAGAAAAGTACCTCATGGGCAAGTCCGCTCGTTGCAGTCAGTGGTGGCTTAAATAGCTTAACTGACTTGGAAGTTCTTCGCGGGCCAGCTCGCTGAAAGCGAGTATGCCAGTCGCAGCAAGATGAATTGTACCCTGCGCGACTTCGAGATGAAGAAGCGCCCGTTCTCCTCGGAAGCGGACGACATCTACCTCAAGGTTTCGCCGCGCTTCATCTCCGACGACAAGGTGGGCATCGAGGGCGGCACTTTGAAGATCCCTGGGTATTCTCTTGCTCACAACATGGCCAAATTTTCGCTCTGCATACAGCTGAAATAATCTATTTGAATCCCCTGCAGTGCTCATGTTGCGATGTTCTTCACAACCTCGCTCATTGCCATCACGCAGTCCATGCTCGACATGATGAAAGAAACTGCCAATAAAGCAAAAGTGAGTGGATGTTTCACGCTCGAATTACTTCCGTAAGGTCTCCAAACTTACGGTAGGCGGCTTTGCAAACAACCCATATCTGCTATCCGAACTGCAGAAGTGCCTGCAGCGGCGCGGCATCACCATCGTCCGACCTGGCTCGAACGCGTGAGCTGCTTGATTTCCAACCTCGAAAACCCTAGTGAACTTACCACCCCAACCATGGCCTAATGGTGCAGGGCAAATGTCGCGGCCCAAGAGGGCGTGGGGTGGCGACTTGACAAATTGTGACAGTCCGAGTTGCCCGCCATCATTGCGGGCTTAAAGTATTTGAGGTTCATGATCCGGCATCTTCCAGCCGCGGCGATTTGCCGGTCACTACCCATCACATCATCGGGAAGAAGATTGTCCATGATCTGTACACCCCCGTCGTGATTGAGCTGCACGATGCCCAGAACTTGATGCTCCCATGACCTTCCCTGAGTACTGAAAACTGCGCATTATAGGGACAACGTGTACAAGACAGGGAGGAGTATAGCGCACCATTCCACGTCCTGTTAGGGAGCCTTCAGACTTGACGGACTTTACCATTACACTCTACACACATCCAGGCGGTCCCCCTTCCTACAAGGGCCGAGTCCGTACGTTCTTGGGTTTGTTTATATGGAAAAGGGGTTCAAACTCTGCTCACTAGTCTCCTGTAGCTGCTACGGCGGGCTTCAGCAAGGGCTTCGCCGTGCGGGGCAATTAGAACAAGTCGGCAGGGTTGCGCCGCGGCAAAGGAATGCCGAGGAGCAGTGGGATTATCGAGGCCAATTTTGATATCCTAATCAAGTGAGTACAAGGTTTCGGTTTGAGTCCAGAGGTGCAGCAGCAACGAACATTGAGCTGCATGTGTCTTAGGTTTGGCACGACCGAGCTTGAGGCGTTTGTTGTGTGGAGAACGGGCCTGACCTATCCTCGTATTTGCGCTGCCCGCCTGGCGGGAGTGTGAGCTAAATCGAATGGCGGAAATGCTGCGCCGACGGCGTAATTATAAAAAAATGGTAGAGTTCAGCACATAATAAAGGATGTAAAGGCTGACATTGATGATGTCCAGGAGAGTCATCACAGGGTAGTCGAGGTAGCGGGCCCCGGCGTCTGGCAATGCAGTCCTTATCTGGGCCTCGTGCTGATGCGGGTAAGCTCTGATTCTGAAAGGAGGAGAAAACGGATATAAATGTGAATACTTCGGAGTCCTCGTGCACCAACCAAAGCAGACATTGTCCTTCCCGCCAATCTACCCCCCACCATGCCTTGCCATGCCAGGGGCAAGCCGCACCCGCGGGCCACAACACCGCTTGCAGGTGGGCGGAGCGTCTTCCTTGACCTCCCGCCTCTTGTACTGATTCCCATAGTTCGCCTTCCACCAGTCGCCATTCCCGGATTGCTCGGCCAACCCTTGCCACTGAGCTGCTCGTCAAGATCGTCGGCTACCTCGCCACCGACATCGAGAAAGAGCACTATGTGCACCGCTCCGACACTTCCCGATTCGAGCACAGCGCTCGCTCCGCGCTCCAAGCTCTACGCCTCACCTCGAAGGTGTTCAACGCCATCTCTCGGCGGCCTCTTTTGTACTATCTGAGCCTTCCAGCCGTGCACGAGGACGGTCTCCCACGGATCGAGGCGCTCGCCCATCCGAAGAGGTGGGCGATCCTGCGTCGCATCCGGTAGGCATTCCCACAGTCAGCACGGCGGGTTTGTTGATGCTGATGTTGCATGACAAGGCATATTCGGGTCATGTGTGGAAACCCGCTCGGAGCGGAGCTCAGGGCCGCTCTGAAGCACTTGATCAAAACGAATCTACAAGCGGCGGGGTTTATCTCCGCCTATTGTGCACGCACTCGCTCTGCACCACTTTAAGAACTTCCACAAACACTTCAGCTTGGCTCGCGCGCTGGGCATTTGCACCCACGATCTGTCGCGCTTTCGTGGTCGGCTCTATGACCTTGCTCTGGAGCTTTACCGCTGCCCGCTGCCCGAACCTCACGTCTTTATATCTATCTGCAGTACACGGTTACACTGCCAAAACTGGTCTAGACCCGATGAAGGATGTACGTCATTCTGCCCCCAATAAATGTCTTTCCTCTTCGCACTGACTTGGTGCTGTGCACAAGCTGCTCGACGTCCTAGTCAAGTATGCCCGCCGCGTCACAACCCTCGCGCTCGACTTTACCCCACTGCCATATGTGACCGACCTCTCTTCTGGACCAGTAAAGGTCGGGCTGGACCGTCTCTCTCGCCATCGAGTCCGACACCGCGGCGCACGCCGAAAGCGCGGAGGCGCGCCGCCGGATCGCAGCGGCTCAGCGAGAGCTGGACGCGGCGGAGTCTGCACTGGAAGTGCTTGCGAAGCGGGTGGTGGAGTGGAAGAGGCGGAGGAGGGAATGAGCGCGCTGACGCTTTGGGTTGTGGAGACGCTCGTCCAGCTCGAACACCGTCTTGCGGCGGTGGGAGAAGAGGGGGAGGGGGTATCGACCGCGCCGCTGGTGCGAGTACCGGCTTGGGCGTCTGGATGGCACGGTCTCCGCTCGGAAGGTGGGGGATTGGGAGACGGAGGCACCGTCTGAGGACCCTGATTGCCCGCCGTGCCTTTGGTGGTAGCAAGTGGTAGTTAGTAGTGTGGCGCAACAGGGATGTAAGGCAGGCGTGTCTGTCTTCAGCACCGCCGGCACACTCTTTGCCTTCTTTTTTGTCCCTGGCCCTTTGAGTATGGCCCAGCTGTGGACGGGCTGTTCCTCAGAAGGGCTACCCGACTCACGCACGGCAGCAGCCAGTTGCAATGCTGCCCAATGCCGCGGGCTTTTTGCAATGGCGAGTGGACATTTTGGCACATGGTAGATAATCTATTATACTTCTTTCCCACCGCCGAAAAAGCATTTATTGAGCAAGAACAGACGTACGAAGAACATTCCGCGGGGGGGAGGGGGTCGTTAGAACACACGTACCCGACTCGACAGGATCGATCGCAAGGACGAAGAAATCCGTTCAGTCTGGGGGTATATCTTCCCCTTTCTGAACAACTACAGCATTTGAATACACAAAGGCTGGCGCGTGCATGTGGGAAGGAGGTACAGCGCGAGCTTTCAATTCGGCGGGAGACCGGGGAATGGCACCTCGTGATGCATGTTCACCAAGAGGTTATAGGTGCTGACTACCTTGCGTGAAACACTGTCTTGGGCATATGCATGCAAACATACCTCAGCGGAAAGCTTGACGAAAGGGACTCGCGAGCCGGCCTTGCTCGGCGTTCAGAGCCCTGTCGCTACAGCGTTGACCTTGTACGATTTCTCCCCGACCCTGCAGAAGCTCATGATCCCACTGGTTCAATTCCCTACTTGAATTTGAGCCCCGGCCGTGAAGGTGCAAGCGCGTTGTAGCAGAGCAAAAGCTTTCACGCAAGCCTCAGCAGCAGCTGCTGCTGTCGCCTGTCGCCGGATGCAAAGCCCGAACGTGCGTCATTTCTCGCCCGCCGTTGCTTGTGCTTGTGCTTGTCCTCGCTCTCCATCGTCGTCCATCCTCATCCTCATCGCCATTGCCATCCTCATCCCAGACATCCCCACGCATCCCAAACAAACTATCCCTCATCCCCCGCGCCGAGCCGCGCCGCCCGTCCGAGCTTGAGTTCGCCGCCTGGCGCCCCGCACGCAGGTGGGCGACTTCACGTGCAAGTGGGTGCGCCGCCGTACAACTTGCCTCTTGTTCAATTCCGTTGCCGGTCATCGCGTTTGAACTTTTTATTTTCACAAGCAAGGACCGAAGACGATCTTCTCTTTTGCGATCTTCCTCCTCCCCTCCCCGACAGTGAGTCCCGTGCCCAACCCCAAGTGTGCCGCGGCCCCGAGCCGAAGCGCGTGCCTTGCGTCCCTTCTCCCATCCCTTCTTCTCCCCCTCCTCCTCCCCCTCTCCCCTCCTACGAGCTGGACCCCCCACACAGCATGCCCGCCCACGTCCTCACCACCCTCTCCGACACGACCTCCTCGCACACGACCGAGCTCTGC
>JTLS01000040.1:0-38923 GCA_000826855.1 Basidioascus undulatus
TCCTCCACCACGGCGGACGACGTCCGGGCCCCACGCGGAGGGACGGCGACCTTGACGCCCGAGGCGTCGGCGAGGGTCGCGAGCCCGCGGCGGGAGGCGGGGAGGCGAGCGGCGGAGCGGAGCGAAGAGGCGAGGATGGCCATGGCCGGCAGCGGGAGTAGCGAGGAGGGTAAGGAGGAGGAGGTGTTGATGAGAGAAGGCGCGGTGAGGATGATGAGCGAAGGCAGCGTCGGAGCGCGCGCGCCTTGGGAGAGACTTGTCCCTCGCCCAATCCGAAGCCTCACAACTCGCTCTCTCAACCGAGCCCTACAAACATGTGCAGCCTCGAGCGGCTGTGAATAGGAAAAGTCAAAAGAAATATTGCATTTTTTGCACTACTTTAATAGTGACCCATCCAGCAAATACCTCGTTGCTACGAGCACAGACGAGAATCGGCCTCGATCGGCGATTGACGCTGTCCTCATCGTCTTCAAGTTGACTTACGAGTTCAAGACCTTTGCAATGTCGGCGCTCGTCCCATTGAGCTGCTCGATCTTCGCATCTACTTCATACGCTTACAACACAAACAATCATCTAATGGCCGGCAAAGCAATGACATGTAGGAGTTTTGCACAGTCAAATATGTTCACACCCCCGCGTCACGCACACTCGCACTCGGGTATGGTACATCCATCGGCAGCCTCAGCTCATCGAGCTCAAGAAACACAAAACACGGACAGCGATGGTGAGGTACTTTGGTTGTGCATCAAGAAAAGACCAAAAACGTGACATGGGTACGTAGCGTAAACATCAGACAGTGGTCAGTCGAGTGGAGAGCGGGGAATTACGGAGTACCGGAGCGCAAGGGGATAAGTGAACTATGCCGAAAAAGCGGGGTGGAGGAGTGGATGGGTGGAAGGATCGTGAGAGGAAGAAGAGAGTGGAGGGCGAAGCTGATCCTGAGCCTCGCTCAGTGGTTGTAGTACTTCTTGATGTCGTCCGCGAAGTGCTGTTTCCCCCACGCCTTCCATCAGCCACCTTCCTCCTCGCCACTTTCCTCCTTCCCCTTCAACGCACCTTCTCAATCGCCTTCCTCTGAATCTTCTGCGCGGCAGTAACGAGTCCGCTCTGGGGCGTCCACTCCTCGGCGGTGAGGATGACCGTCTCGAGCTGCTCGAGCGGCTTGAAGCCGGCCTTCTTGCCCGCGGCGTTCAGATCCTTGAGCACCGCGACCGCGACCTTGCGATCGTGCACCGCCGCGTCGATCGAGTCTTCGTGCCCGAGGCTGTTGCTCTTCAGGAAGCTGTGCAATCGAAACGGAGGGTCAGACAGGGAAGGCGGATGCAGGAAGGCGGTGGGCGACGCACTTCTTCAGATGCGCCTCGTTCACGACGACGATCGCAGCGGGTTGCTTGGCGTTGTTGTTGGCGATTATACAGATGCTGTTCGTCGCCAATCGTCAGAAGGGGCGATCCTCACAACAAAGGACAGTATGAAGACTTACTTTGCAACGAGCGGGTTGGACTTGTAAGTCGATTCGAGGCGCTCGAGAGCGATGTACTGCGGGATGCCCAACCGCTTATCAGTCCTCCGCCCAGTTCACCAACGCCCACAGCACGCAACGCACCTCTCCGCCCTGGAGCTTGACCAAGTTCTTCAAGCGGTCAATAATCGAGAGCGTCCCGTCCTTGTTGAACTGGCCACTGCATGACCCGCCCCCTCTCGCAAATCAGCCTCCGCCTCCCAAGGATCACCCAAGATCAGCCGCCAACGCACATGTCGCCGGTCTTAAACCACCCGTCAGACGTGAACGCCTCCGCGTCGACGTCGGGGCGCTTGAAGTAGCCCTTCGTGACGGACGGCCCGCGGATCTGGATCTCGCCCTGCGGGAGCGCGTTCGTCGAGAAGTAGCCCGCCTCGGGCGCGTCCACCAGCTTGACCTCGATCGACGGCATCGGCACACCCGCGGGACCGAAGGACATGAACTCGGGCTGTACATCGCGTAAACGGATGTCAGCAACTGTGTGGCTCATTGTGCGCGTTTCGAGGAGAGTATGGACGCACCGAGAGAATGGCGCACATGCTACAAGTGGAAGTGAGAGTTAGTATGGTGAACACGCGGGACGGGACGGGAGAAGAACGCACCCGCAGCTCTCCGTCATACCGTATCCCTGCAGAACAGTAACAAGCGCAGTGCTCAAGAACTCCTGCGTCTCCTTGCTGATCGCCGCGCCACCGCTCATAGCCAGCCTGAGGCGTCCGCCGGTGCCCTGCTTGATAGCATTGAAGACGACGGCGTCCGTGACCGCGCCGACGCCGGGGAGGCCGAGGCTGCTCGCGCTCTTCTTGGCCGAGAGCGCGGCGTTGAAGACTGAGCGCTTGATCATCCCCGCCGCGTTCACCTTGGCCAGGATGCCCTTGCGGATGAGCTCCCACACCGCGGGCACGCCGACGAGCAGCGTCGGGCGGAACGCGCGGATGTCGCCCACGCAGTTCCGCACGGACGCGTCTGTGAGCGTCTTCACCCGCCCGTAGCCGAGCGTGATGCCGATGAACATGAACGCCATCTCGAGGATGAACCTGAGGAAAAAGAGGTAGCTGCGTAAGCCGAAGGCCTGGAAGAGAGGGTGAAAGCAAGTCTTGACGCACTCAAGGATGTGCGCAAGAGGAAGGTAAGCCAGGAGCGAGTCGGATTGCTGGAGGTGCTTGTCGAGGAGGCGGCGGATGGCAGCGACTGCACGGGAGCACGAATGGGTGAGCGGAAACCCATACTCAAAGCCACCCGAGAACTACGCACTGCCAGAGACGAGGTTCTCGTGCGAGAGGACAACGCCCTTAGGCGCGCCGGTCGAGCCCGAGGTGTACATGATGCAGACGGTGTCGTCCTTGTGGGGCGGGACGGCGGGCGCGGGGTTCTCCTTGCCGAGGCGCTCGAGCTCGTCGAGGTGCACGATTTTGAGCGTCTCGCCGTCGCCGTCGCCGCGCTTGATCGCCTGCAGCTTCTCGAGCACGTCCGGCTTCGCCTGCCCGTCGTAAATGACCATCTTGACCGTCGGCGTGTCGGGGAGGACCTGGGGGGGTGACCGGGCGTGTCAGCAGGCGTTCGGAGGTCAGGCGGACTGGGATGCACAGACGGACCTCGAGAACGGTGGAGAGAAGGTCGGCGTTCGTGAAGACGCCCGTGACGTCCGGCTCGTTCAAGGAGTGAGTGAGACCGGAGGGGCCGAGAGAGTCGTACGCGGTACAGATGGTGACGGATTGCCGGATAGCCGCCTGCGCCATGACTTGCCAGGAGAGACTGCAAGCCGGGGGGACCGCCTGTTCAGCACCGCGCCGCTTATCGTCCCCGCCGCTGCTGCACCAGCGAGCCCTTGACGGAGGGAGACTCACGCAGTCTGCGCGTAGACGTTGAACGTCTGGCCCTTCTTCAAGCCGAGGTGGGCGAGCCCGCTCGACGCGTTGCGGATGCGCTCGCCGACCTGGTTCCACGAGAGATACTTGTAGTCGCTGAGCTCAAAGTACGTCCACTTCTTCTTGACGGGCTTGCCGTCCGGGCCCTTGACCTCCTTCTCCTCGACGTGCTCGCGGATCGTGTCGCGGTAGCCGACGGCGTTGCGCTCGCCGTGCGTGCGCACGCAGTACTCGATCAGGTCGTGGATCGTGTGCACGCCCTCCGTGGGCGAGGTCAGCAGCGGCTCGTCCGGCCGCACGCAGTACCCGCGCCGGCGGCGCGTCTCGCCCTCGGGCTTGGGCTTGTCGGCGTCGATCTCGTACGAAGCGACCTTAGGCGTCATGGGAAGTTTGGAGGTGGAGGAAAGAGGGGACGCGGTAGAGAAACTGGAGATATAGAACAAGATGTCGTCAGTGCCTGGTCCCGGTCCGCGTCTGACCTGACATGATGCGTCCCCATTCTCCAACGACCAAAAGCCTCTCTGACCTCCCCTAGAAATCCTCAACGGCTGCCTATCGAACAGCTGGCCGCGTCGCTCATCGAGCCGGCGCAAGCGCCGAGAAAGCCGTTGGGACTCACGATAGATGCTTAGGCGGTCAGCAAGTTTAAGTTGCTCGACAGCGACGGATATGAAGAATGCTATGAGAGGGATGGACTCTGAGTGAGCGTTATGTAAAGAATGAGCGTCGCTGATGGTGTGGATCGAAGAGGCAAAGAGACGCGAGGGCGACTCGAGAAGTGGGATCGGTCGCATAAGCGGCGCTCGGTCGATTTAGCGCACGATAAGTCGTCGCTCCATCCAGCCTCCGTGTGGTATAATATACCGACCGGGTTTGGGAAGGCCGCCACTTACCTGGGGTGCAGTGGACGGTATGTGGATGCGGGAGGCAAAGAGAGTGGTCGTTCAAGGTCAAGTGCTGGTCGAGGGAGAGCAGGCGGCTTTGGGAGGGGGCATGGGGCACTTGGCGAACTGCGTCACGACGGACCGACGCTGTCAGCGCACTCGGCAGCTTCGTCGGCCCGCCACCGTCGATCTTCTTCGATGGGAGCGCCCTCTATTTCGTTTCGCATTCAATTTTTCAGACTTTGCAGCACATCCCATCCCTCAAGATGGTCTGCACATCCTGGGCCTGCACGACTGCTTTCAACGCTACTGATTTTGGCGCTTCAGAACTTCAAAGATTTGCCGCAAATGCCCTCAGTAAGGTACCGAACCTTCACCAGACAATCGCCCTGTCAGGTGACGATGAGATTTCCTCGATTCGGCGACTTGGCTCTTTCTCCTTTTCGTTGTGCTCCCGGGGTCATTGCACGGACGCTTCTCTTCCGGTCTGCTCAGTCTGCGGGAATATGGTTGATGTGGCCTCAGAAATACCACCGCAATCGAGATTCAACACAGTCGAGGCACCCCTTCCTCCAGCTCAAACAGGGCACCATTGTGCCGGCTGTTGCACTGGCATTGACCGTGCCTAGACCTCAGGAGAGAGCTTCGAGAACAGCTTGCAACGTTTCTTTTTTACAGTATTGAAGTCTCAGGCAGCACCTCAAACAGCCATGAAGAGGCAAGACTGCTCACGCCGCAAAGCAGCATGCAGAGTTTCGATGTTACTCGCTCTGCTATACCACGCTGCCCACTGCTGAAACTAGAGCTCAACAGTTACGGAAGAGGATCCACAATAAGTTAGAAGCAATGCAGTTAGAAGCAATGCGACTGCTCTGTCCCCACCCGACTGCTCTGTTCCAGCATTAGCCAGGGCTCGTCACTGGAAACGGCGGCGATCGTGCCACAGCCGGCCGGCACTCAGCTGCACTGGTCCAGCAAGTACACGCACACCTATTTCTCAGGCGTCATGGGGTTTCAATAGCACCCGAGGAAATATTTCTCATGAAAGCCAACGGATGTATTCGATGTGCATATGAGGGTTGGAGCAGAGCGTCGTGCACGCATCCCGCAGTTGTGAACTCCTTCCAGGTGCTCAGACTTCTTCTCTGTCGTCGATGCACAGAAGGATGCCGCAAGCGTTGAATCAAGGTTGATAGTATCCAGACCTGCACACTCGCACTAGGCAGTCGGTCATTTCGCCCGATGTATTGGATGAGGGCTACCCTCTCGCTTCTCTTCACAGCTGGGTAACACACTGCTGGTTTTCTCCGACCTATGACCCGCCTCACCTTCTACTATTCCTGTACTTATAGGAGTTGAGTGTGGGAGCACTGTGGCCCTCGTGTAAACCGCCTGCTAGAGAGAAACAGCAGGCGGGAGCGCTCGTAGTCTTTCGTGAGTTCTCGGCACTGCAGTGGAAAGCTCGCCTGCGAGCGTGAAATATCCTTTTTCTCTCCTCTTTGCCTCCATAAAGGTATCAGGAACTCATGGATTTCCATTTTCTGATGTATTTGTAGACGCAGACCAAGTTCGAGCTGGGCAGAACGGAGTCGGAAACTGGGTCCTGGCAGCTCCATTGCGAGCGTGCAAGCGCTCCCTCAGCCTTTCCCGTTCCATCGTTCAGATGATTCTCTCCACTATACAAATAGATACCAATGCGTTCGATTGAAACTCCTTCGCAACTGATGCACGTGCGAAACGTCGAAGTACCGTTCTCCAACTCGGACTCCGATGGGCAGCGGTCTGGCGGCTGTTGCACTGGCACGATAACACCGGCCACGCCCTGAATGGCTTGCTAGGATAAGACAAACACATCATACCAATGTTTTGCCGGGCGGGAGCAGAGTAGGCCCTCGGACTGTCACCAAGACGCGATATTGCTTGCCCCACCAGAGCAGCACCGCACGCTTGAACAGCCCAGTTGGTGGCGTTACTTGCCTACAAAGTCAATTCTGTCCCAAACTGAAGCATAAACGTTGATAATAAGCCTTCAGAAGCCTTGAAAGCTCCGATAACGGACCCCGCGGTTCTGCTGTCACTTACTCCGACCTTAACGAAGCAGGCATGGAATCTCTTCGTTCACTTCCCAGCCAGGCGGGCAGGGATTCCCAGAAGGAACTTGCTCACTGAGTACAGAAAAATAACCACAAATATTATGGCACAGAGTTGGGGCCGCTCGAGCCCGACTAGCGGGGCATCTGTAGTGTTCGCGGCATTGCAAACTACTGACGCTCAGCGTGCCGTTTGGGCGCCGCTCATATGCATGATTATCTCCCCCAATTTTCATCCCATTGTCCCTAACACAGCCTACCCAGAGCTCGACGTTGGTTTGAGAGGCAAATTACTTTTGGTCTAAACCCTACCCATCCAGCAAGCGCCCAGTACATTGACGATATCTTCACCAGAGCCCTCTGAGAACGGTTGATACACAGACCCTGCTTCCCCGATGCATTTGACTTCTAAACGCGTTGTATATGGAGGAAACGTCGAGGAAACGTTTGGCGAACGTCCCGTGCCCAGTCATGAAAGTACAGCATCGTTGCACATGAGAATCGTCAAATGGTGTAGCGGAAAAGCGGGCTGTTGTCGCCCATGCCTGCAATTGCGATGTCACCAGTAAGCATAAGAATCAGTCTTACATACGTGTGTGTGAGACGTACGGCGGTAATCGGCCCTCCTGTCTTCATGATGCCCCTCCGCAGCGCAGAGAGCCTCCTTGCGTGCGTTGGCACGGCGAGCGAGGTAGATCTGAAGTGCCGAGACGGCAAACCCTCCGCAGAGGAAGGCAAGGAGAGTGCCGTGGCCGGTCGGATAGCGCGGACTGCTCGGACATGTGAGTGAAAGGCGTTTAGCCTTCTCGTGAGGGCGAGAAAACGTACGACTCGCTCGACTTGTAGAAGTAAGGACCGATCGCACCACCGAGATTACCGATGCTGACGGCAGGGAAGAGACCATGAGTTCCATTTCGCACTTTAGAAGGTTCATAAAAGATCACCTAATCTGGATGGCCATGCCAACACCGCGCTGGATATGAAGGAGCAGCGTGAGGATTTGCTGAACATCGCTTGTGTCCAGTATTCCATCTTTCGAGGCGTACCTTGGTCGAACCACCGATGTTTCCGCCGTTCCAGGAGACACAGACCGGGATGCAGGGGTAGCTACCCTGGTAGAGTAGCAGGCACGGTCAGGTGCATCTCCGGAAGAAAATGGCGTTTCGGCTCCTTACGGCTGCTGCCCTGGAAACTCCACATGAGGCTGTCAGCGCAAAGCCCATGTATAAGGTGTTGCTCTACTGTGACTGACAAGAATACGGCAAAGTACTGGACTCCCGGTGTCGTCGTCGAATAGCTGTGCCATACTGCCGTCAGCAAGTGCGGGGTTCACAACAATCGAGGAATACTCACAGGATGGAGAAGCCGATGATCCCGATCACACAAACACACATATTGATGGGGCCTCGCATCTGAGGAGGTGCACGTTGGTCAAAATGATGGTAACAGAAGAACCCCGGGTAGCCTGCCTACCTTGAAGTAGTCGGAGGCAAAGCCCGCCGCGAGAGTGACCAGACATCCGAAGACTACGAGAAGATACAGGATTAGAAAGGTTGTCTCAAGGTCATTCTGGTTACCAGACTCACTGTAGGGTCTGTAAGATACTACGTCAGCTTTGAGTCTCTCCAAGACAAAACTTGGAACTCACGGTGCGGACAGAAGTTGCGCCATAGTGTTGCTGTAGCCTGCATCGCATATTTGACTGTCAGTATCGGTCGTGCAGCTTTGAACTTTCCTGACTCACCGAGGTTCGAGATAATTGTCGGAAGGAAGAGCGAGTAGGTGTAGAGCGGCGTCCTGTGAGGCCAGCTTGATTAGGACGCAGATGATGTCTCGAAAATTAGGCGGACTCACAACACCAGCAAGTACAGGAGCGCCTGAAGCCAGATAAACGGGTCCCTGCACGACGAGGGTCGGTCAGCTACCTGAAGAGGCGCAAGGTCCTTCGCGACGTACACGAACGCGTCCTTCACGTATGTCCAGCTGAACTCATTTGCGAGGTCGCTTGCGTCCCTCTTGAGGCGGCCGACAACAAATGATCTCTCCGATTCATTGAGGAAGCGCGCCGTTTCCGGAAAGTCGTTGATGATGAAGTACGCAGCGATGGCGGTCACCACCGTGAGCAGACCCTCGAGCTGTGCGGGGCTTTAGCAACTCATACCACCTCAAGGACACGGTGTATGCCAACCAACATACGTAGAACTATCAACAGGAGGATCAGGTCTTTTGATGCATGGGAGATTCTTCGATGAGAGGCTACGCACAATCCACCGCCAGCCAGATTGACCGCCAATTCCGTCCATCTCGGAAATTGCCGCGGCCAGTAGCTGAGTGGGAAGGTAAATAAGCTCAAGTTCTTCGGAATTTTTCTCCACTCTGTAGACCTACACCACCGAATGCACCCTGTAACTCGAATGTCAGCAACAGACAAAAGCAACACGGAGCCCAATAAAAATTCACCGCCATTGTCGCCGCAGTGAAGAAGATAGAAGTGCGCCTGGCATGTTCAGACCTGCGGTACCACATTGTGATGTCTTTCGGCCGTTTAATGCCGCACAGAGAGACAAGGATACGGACATCAGCCTCGCGAACGACAGTGCAGTGCTATGGGCCTCGCTTACAGTACGTTACGCCAGCTGCGCTCCCCCCGCAGTGAGCTTCGGATTATCTTGGCTTGTCCAAAGAGGGTCCAAGAGAAAGCATACGAAAGAGTCCGGCTTCGCAGAGCCCCTGCGACTTGACCGTCAGTCAATGGATCAATGCAAGTGCGATCTCGCCATCTACGCACCAAGAAAATGCGTGCGACCATGAGTCCCTCAAACGATTGCACTAAACCCATGAGCGTCATCACCTTTAGGATGAAGGAAGATTGTCAGTGACGCGTAGGGTGAGTGAAACAAGGACCCTGAAGGATTTCGCAGCGTACCACTCCCCAGGCAAGCTGTCCCGGAAAGCAAGAAATTGAGCGTTGCACAGCTTGGACTGAAAGTATTTATTCGCTTACCATAATTCTGAGCATTGGGTTACGGCAAGTTAGTGAATTGCTGAGGGGATATTGAGGTCTCGGCTCACATTGGGATCCAGACACTCGGCTGCATCGATCGTTTCGTTAGCATGGCTTCGATGTATAGTCAAAATGCAGGACGTGCTCTTAATCTTTTCAAAGCGATGTTTGATGGCACCTCTGCAATAACGTAGCCGTAAACTGCCCTGACGTGAGTGACTTGCAAACGATGGTAGGACCGCAGAGCTCACAGAAGATCGACGCGATGTGGCTGTATTGCAGGCCGGTCAATCCGAGCTCCGTGGCCATGCCCGCTATCTTTGCGTTGCCCACGTTGGATCTGAGGACATAAAACTCAGTGCCAGGTGCTCCAAAACCTGGAGAACGGGTCATACCTGTCAAGGAACGACAAAAGGTAGACTGTGCGACAAGGCGCCAGCATTCAGTTTGGTTCTGCATCCTTCCAGCAACGTTCGGTGACTGGGAAGAACTCACGGAAGGACAAGAACGGAAGTAGGTTGAGGTCCAGCTTCCTCAACAAGCGTTTCTCTTCGGCGGGACTGAAGACGGGAGCGTTGGGCGACTCGGAAACGTCGACGAAGTTGGCGCTCTGCACCTCGGCCTCGGAGAGGTGCTCTGGCGTCCCCTTGTCGTCGACGGAGCGCTTGGTTTCCAAGGGGGACATGCTGTTGGAGTAGTAAGATGGTGGTGGTGAATGAGAACGCCATGGGTGGAAAGTGACTTCTCAGATCCCAATGTCCACGCGTCAGCGGGACTCGTTGGCCGGTTAGTGCACGGCGTCGTACAAGCGTCACGTGGACCTTTCTATACGCCACCATCGTGGAGGTCTTTTATGCTCCGGCGAGACTCCGCAATACCGCACTGTCCGCAGAAGAAGCAGGAACCTGGTCTTGCTGGCCGACTGCCCGTAGTCGTTGGTGGGGCCGGTCCGACTCCGGAACTCGCACGGTGGCCCTTAGCCTGGGGGCGGAGGAACGTCAGCTGAGGCCAACGCTGTTCATGGCTTTCGAGATCAGAAGAATGATGAGGACAGCTCGGCCTCTTGGTCCCAGTCATGGCGAAAGTCGGCGTGCTTGCGTGCTGAAGCCTGCATCGCAACGGCAACGAAGTGCTGCCAGCCGGAACGGCAGTTGGGGTCTACACTGTTCTTGCGGGCGTTGTCGGCTCATGCAAACTATCCAACTAGCATACATGGCCAGGCAAATGGTCCCGATTGAGATCGCGTGCTCTGGGAGTTCTCCCAAGGCCACGCGTCTTAAATTGAGACTCACTGAGAGCCTCGTTCGTAATGGCGCAAGTGGGCCGTCGCAAAGTGGCCTCTAGAGTCAAAGTCAGGACCGACTGACCAGCGCGGGAAGTGAGCCTTTCACTTCCTGGTAATTTGTTGTAATTTGTGGCTATTGAAGCGCAATCCCTTTTCCGAATACGAAGTCCTCCTCAATCTTCAAAAACGGGCACAGTGCCTGGAATGACTGTCCCAGTCGGAGGGTACCGGCATCGCACTCCGTGAGGTGTTAACCGTGCACACGGATATCAGCGGAACGATGGAAGTATGGGAAGAGGCCAAAAGTTTGTCTAAACATTGGGTTTCTTGTTGAGATCACTGCCAACCCTTGTGGAAGAGCAGGCTAAGCAGCTGACGTGAAAGGCTGAGAAGACGCACGCACGACTGCACACGAGTCTACAACCGCTGTGCTGTGAAAAACCACGCCTAAAGGAGTGTCTTTCTCTTCATTTTTGTGAAGCCATTTTATCACAAGCGTTTGCGCTCTACATGACCGTGACTTGAAGTGCGTGGGCGTGTCTGCTTATCTTACAGTCTCGGTCGCACTTCATGTTGCTTGTCTACAGGATAAGTATCCCATGGACTTTGTAAGTCAGAAGAATCCTCCAAACAGTTCTAACGTGATCCACTATGACTCCGTTCCGTCAGACCATCCCCCTGTCATGTTAGAGGGAGGCGTTGGCGTGCTTTCGCCCGGCAGGCGGTAAGCCAGCGGCTGCGAAGCAGTGGGCTCAAACGGATATGGATGCCCTGACCCCTTGCAATACTCACGAGGGTACACAACAGGGCGAAGTCAGAAGGCAGGTGCGGCACCGGCGTCGGTGTTCAACGAAACGACATCCTCGAGGGACACCTTCAGGTTCATGTTTCAGGGCAACGGTCGCTGTAACAGGGCACGTCTTGACTTCGCGTCCCACATGAAGACAAAGGTGCTTTGAACTCAACTCTGGACAGTGAACATGTGCCGCAAAAACAGGCACCTCGGCACAATTGCTCCGTCACGAGCGTGTAGGGAACGCAAGCGCAACAAGGCGTATATGCAACGCCTGCGATGTTCTCAACTCGTGCATCCACTGATCATAACAGAATTACTCATCAAAACCTCTTAAGAGCGTGTAGTTCATCAATAATTCTGAAATAGAGACCGTGCCAAAATTCAGGACACCGGACAGCGTGGATCCGCAGCTGATCAGCGTTCACGACCTCTGATCACCCTGCCCTCGATTCCCTCGAAACGAGCATGTACGACCTGGCCTCTTACACGGCCATGAGTTGTCCGTGCTCCCTCGAACACTTGTATATGGCCGAGGGAACCCACGTGCTGTCTATATAGGACCAGCCTGCCCACCCATTCTCTCTCTCCTCAACTTCTTCCTCACTGCACCAACGCCGCGGCACACCTTCACTGTCTCTTTATTCGTTTTCTTCCTTCGCTTCAATATGTTCTCTCACTCCATTCTATCTACTGCGCTGGTCGCAGCTTGCCTTTCTGTTGTTTGGTAAGCATTCCTCTCTTCAAGCCGAAGTCGATCACTCGCTGATGCACACCTGGTCCCAGTGCCGCTCCGACTCCGCAGGCTGCCGCGCCTGCGGGCGGAAGGTATACTTCTGGTCCGAAACCTGCATCCACTGTTTCTGCTCATGCAATGTTCACTTCGACAGCTTCTCTGGCCAAGCCACGTACTACGCCCCAGGCATGGGTGCTTGCGGGAAAATGAACACGGACGGCGACATGATCGTGGCGATCTCTCACACGCTCTTGTGAGCCAACCCCTTAAACTTTATTATAGTCAAGGGTTTACTTATAACTATTCATATAACAGCGACTCGACCTCCTCATGCGGGAAGGCCATTCATGCGCAGGTTAACGGAGGCCCGACGGTCACTGTGACAGTTGCGGACCGATGCGAGGCCTGCGCTGAGGGCGACCTCGACTTCACCGTGAGCATTTGGGATAACTCTTGTGGACTGAAACTTCCGCGCAGCGTACTGAACACTTGGCTTCACAGTCCACCGGCTTCACTGCAGTCGTGCCGGGCGGCCTCGGCGTCGGTCGCGCCTCGGGCCTCACCTGGTCTTGGGCTTGAATTGGATTGGCTGGTTCAGTACGTTGGTGGGGTCTCCAAGCAACAGGTTTGCAGACGCGCCGCTGGCGGCGACGCTTCTTGTACTGTGTTGTCTCGGCGACTGCTGGGCGGTCGTCTGTTGTTCAAATGACATGGGTTTGCATCATTCACTTTTGTTTAGTTTGGAAGATATCAGAGTGCCACACCTACCTCGGTGTGAGAAGGTCCTCTGAATGCCATTGTGATCCCCACTTCCTTTACAGTGGACAGTCCACTGATCCTAGACCATGAAGCCTTCCACTGTGGTCACCCTTGGCAGCTCTTGTCAATGATTGGTAAACAATATAGGGCTTGCTAAAGGGGGTTTTCTTTCAGATTTCCATGCAATGTGGAAGGGTGGGCCGCAGGGAAGCACGATGGCGCTGTCCAGACTGTCTGGAGAACAACCCCCAGCGGCGCTCCGGGACACAACTTCAGTAAACTCTCAAACCTGCCCATAGATTAACCATTTCTATGCTTCTAGACCACTCAAAGAGTTTATGACCTCTCCAGCGCCATGGGGTTGTGTTATCATTATTCGAAGAAGCTCAAACCTGCACGGCAGTGCAAGCACCCCGTTACAGTCTCTCGACCTTGACCAAAGGGAACTGGCACCTGCAACTGATAAGACTGCTTAGTTTTCATATAAAATTGAAGTTATAGTCTGTGAGACGCAATTTTCAGACTTCTACGTCTTCTTTTCGGCAATTTCCCGCATTTTTAGGGCATGTGACCTGATGTCGGCCTCGGCGAGTGCATGCGTGTGCACGTCTTCCCCCGCCCATCCGCATGCTCGTCTCCCCTTTTACTCGCTCCCTCTTGCGCCAGAGCAGTTCTTCTGCCATCAGATTCAATTCTACAGCTTTTCCCCGTTCCCTCACCACCCTCAGCTGCCCCCGAGTTCAGCAGCAGCCGCTTCGCGTCAGCTCCTCATGATCTGTCGTATTCCTCGCAGCGACCGTGTCGCTGATGGCTGTCCTTCCGCTCAGACTCGAACCGCACACCTCTCAGCATCTCCCCGTAGCCGCTTCACCGCTACACTCCAGCTCAAGCGACCCTTCTGCTCGCCCGCTTTCGTGTACAACCCCGCAGAACACCCGCAGAACATGTCCGACGCGCAGTACCGTCTTCCTACCAACGTCAGGTCAGCCAAAACCTACTGTCATCATATCTTTCTCATACAGCAGATAATCGAAAATGCATATCGAAGGTCTGACCGGAGATTTCGATTCCAGGCCGACTCACTACGACCTGACGATTCAGACCGATCTCGAGAACTCCAAGTTCTCGGGGAGCGTCTCGGTTTCGCTCGACGTCGTTGAGGCGACGCAGACCATCTCGTTCAACGCGCACAAGATGCTCAAGGTCGGCTCCGTGCATGTCCTGAGCGACGCGCTCAAGACGCAGCAGAGCCAGGCTGCCGAGGTCACCCTTGACGAGAAGCTCGAGCGTGCGGAGGCCAAGGTGCCGGTGGATCTCGCCGCGGGAACCAAGGCGGTCCTGAAGGCCGAGTTCGATGGCGAGCTTGACGATTCGATGGCAAGTCGTCTGGACAGTCTGTGCTTGAGCCACACACTGAATGGGAGGTGGGTACAGATGGGCTACTACCGCTCGTCCTGGAAGGGCCCGGACGGCCAGGACCGTTACTACGCTCTGACGCAGCACGAACCTACCGCTGCTCGCAAGGTACCTGCATGTCCTCCACAACGCTCTTGAGCTCAAGCTGAAAAATCCTTTGCTTGTAGTCTTTCCCCTGCTGGGACGAGCCTGCGCTCAAGGCGACTTACAGCATCACGCTCATCCACCGCAAGGGCACGGTCGCCCTGACCAACATGCCTGCCATCGGCTCGAAGCCCTTCGAGGGTGCTGTCGGAAAGACTGAGGGCAAGACCGAGGGAAAGACCGAGGGCAAGACCGAGGGCAAGACCGAATCGGCTGGCAAGGTTGGCGAGTGGGTCGCGACCACGGTACGCATTCCCGCTTTGTTTCTATCGATTCAACCATCTAACGATATCACCCCCCATTCTGCAGTTCGAGAAGACGCCACTGGTCAGCTCTTACCTCGGTCCGTCAGGAAGTGTCTTCCTCAACGATTTACACACCGCTGACTTTTTTGCGTTACAGTTGCGTGGGCGAACGGCGAGTTCAAGGTCCGATCACCAACTCCAACTCATCCAGCCCACAGCAGCTGATTTACACTCATCCCACAGCACCTCGAGTCCTCGTACACCTCGCCCCTCTCGGGCGTCACCCGTCCTCTGCGCATCTACGCGACGCGTGCGTTTTTCAGCATGCGTCCGCCCGCTCACGCTGAGCCCTATCGCATGTGTTTGCAGCCGACCTCATCAACCAGGCCCAGCTCGGCCTCGACGCAAAGGCCCACGTGCTTCCCATTTACGAGAAGATCTTCGACGTCGAGTACCCGCTCCCTAAGCTCGACACGCTCGTTGGTGAGCATTCTAGAATGGGGCGAGTCAGGGTTTTTTTTTGCGCCAGATGCTGATTCAAGGACAGGACAGCGAGCGACTTCGATGCTGGTGCTGTACGTCTCCCGACGGTTGAATCGAGCGGTATTAGGTCGCTGACGGGGTTGAAATGTGAATCAGATGGAGAACTGGGTAAGCAATCGCGTCTGACAGCGAAGTCGAGCAGAGAAATAGTGGCTGAATCTTGATCTCTTCTTTGTAGGGTCTTATCGTCCGTTTTGACCTTGACATTCACTTCGTACCTTCTTCAAGCTAATCACTCTCTTGCAACTTGACGTCAGACCGGACGCACGTAAGCCGTGAAGGCAGAGCTGACCCTTTGCTGTCGCGTCAGGCTGACTCGAATCCTTCCATCCTGCACAGCTCGGTCTACCTCTACGACCCCAAGAGCTCCGATCTCGCTGCTGAGAAGCGCGTCGTCGGCGTGCAGTCGCACGAGGTCTCGCACCAGTGGTTCGGTAAGTCTTCCCGTTCCTGTGGTTGTCTGTTATCGCAGCTAAGTTGAAACACTGTCAGGCAACATCACTACCATGGTGGGTCTCTCTGGCATGTGAGCGGGTGTAATGTTAAGCTGACGCAGCCATGATAGGATTGGTGGGACGGTCTGGTACGTTCGAATATGCGGCATTCGTAGCGATAATCAGACCTTGCTGACCGACATTCTGTGCTTCCGTGCTGTAGTGGTACGTCAACTATCTTTGACTACTGGACCTTCCATACCGGCAAGCTCAAATCCGCTCCGCATCACCAGGCTGAACGAGGCATTCGCGTAAGTCACGAAATGCTTCTTGCCTACCGGGAACTTGCTCACTGAACAATCTGCTTTGCAGCACTCTCGTCGGCGAGATCATCGTCGTCGACAAGATCCGCCCTGAGTGGAAGGTGTAAGTTGACTTTCTCCTGACCTGGCATCTTGTGCCGTCACGTTGACGATCCGCACTCCAGCTACTCCGAGTTCATCAACCAGCACCTCCAGCGCGCTCTCGACCTCGATGCGCTTCGCTCGAGCCACCCGATCCAGGTGCCCGTGCCCGATGCCGAGATGATTAACGTACGTTGTCAAATCATGCGACTGCACATTTGATGCGGACGCTAATGTCTTGCGCCGCAAATAGCAAATCTTTGACGCCATCTGTGCGTTCGCACATACAATCCGAGAAGGCCTGCCTGCTGCTGAACATCATGGCTGCACAGCATACAGCAAGGGTGGCTCCGTCCTCCGCATGCTTTCCAACATGGTCGGCGAGGAGGGTACGCTGCTGTTTCCATGTTCGCATGGACGCATAGCTAATTAATCTTCCATTTCCTCAGTCTTCCTCAAAGGTGTCTCGCTCTACCTCAAGAAGCACCTCTACGGCAACGCGGAGACCCAGGACCTCTTTGCTGGCATCGCTGAGGCCAGCGGCCTCGACGTGAACAAGGTCATGAACGCCTGGGTCTTCAAGGTTGGCTTCCCCGTGTACGTTACAGAGAGTTTAGCGGCAACCCGGCACGCGCTGAGACTGCTATTGGAATAGCATCTCCGTCGAGGAGACCGCAGACGGCATCAAAGTTGTACGTCCATGTCGTTCAGTATTCCTCACTGCGGACACATGCTGAAGGCGAGTGTCACCTTACAGCGCCAGGACCGCTTCCTCAGCACCGGCAAGCCCACCGAGGAGGAGAACCAGACGGTCTGGTGAGTCCGCGAGACCTCATCGGCTACTCCCGCGACAATCGGATGCTGAGCCAGAGCAATCCGGCAGGCACGTCCCCCTCTTTGTCCGCGAGGGCAAGACGATCAACAAGGACGCCACGCTCGACACGCGCGAGGGCGAGATCAAGCTCAAGGACGTGAAGTCTTCGTCCTGGAAGCTCAACGCGGAGACTGCCGGTGTTTACCGCGTCTCGTACACGTGCGTGTGTTTGCTCGACTGCGAGTCAGGACGGGAATGCTGAAGTTTTGAGCATATAACAAAAGGCCTGAGCGCTGGGGCAAGCTTGGCCAGGAGGCCAGCAAGAAGGACAGCGCGTTCACGCTGAACGACCGGTAAGTGTGTAGTGATATTATTTCTTTTACGGCAACTCGCTCATTACACCATTATGTAGGATTGGCTTGGTCGACGACGCTTTCGTGCTGGCGAAGGTCTCTGAAGGGCTCTTTACCATGGCAGATGCGCACGGAACTGACATTGATCTTTCCAGGCCGGCGTTTCGCCCACGTCGGGAGCCCTCAACTTCATCAGCCAGCTAAAGAACGAGGATGCTTGTACGCATCCCTGGCTGGTATTCCGCTCGCTTCCGCTGACTCGTTGTCCCGCAGACCTTGTCTGGGCCGCTATCGCGACGAGCCTCAACACCCTCTCCAGCGTCTGGTTCGAGGAGTCTGAGGAGGTTCGCAACAAGATCAACGCCGTCCGTCGCAAGCTCTGTACGTGCCCATTCACATGGCAGCGTGGGTCTATCGAAATGAGCTCAACGGAGGGCATGGCAGTCTCGCCGCTCGTTGAGAAGCTCGGGTGAGTCATTCCTCAATGTCGCGATGTGAAGGCAAAGTGCTCAACTATTTTGACAGCTTCGACAACGCCCCCAATGACGCGCCGGAGACGAAGGAGCTGCGCACGCTCGCGATCTGTGAGTAGTAGCGTGAATGCGGCGAGGAAGAGGGGTACTAAAACGAAGGTGCACAGCTACCGCTGCTGCGGCGGACGACGAGAAGTGCGTATTGGTTTGGCTCTGGTTCCATCAAGGTATTGACAAGGCTTGGCTGCCAGGGTCCTGGCTGAGATCAAGCGTCGCTTCACGCCGTTCCTCGAGAAGAACGACGACTCCCTGATACCTTCGTGAGAAACCCCCAGCTACTTCTTTCGGATCACGGTGTACTGATACTCTTCATTCTTTTAAAAAGCGATCTCCTTCGCGTGATCTACGCTCAGTCTGTCAAGCACGGTGGCGAGGCGGAGTGGAACAAGATCCTCGAGATTGTCAAGAACCCGAACCCGCCTACGCCCTCGTACGTAATACGGTCATTGGCTAAATCGACGTAATGTTGACAAACCCACTCCGCCTTTTTCGACAGCCACAAGATTGGTGCGCAATCTCTGGTCTCCGCCTGTACGACTGAAAGCTGACCCTCGCTGGTGCTTTTAGCGGCCATGCTCGCTATCGGAGCGACTCGCGACGAGAAGCTGCTCGACCAGACCTTCGACCTGATCCAAACCGCGTTCAAGAACCAGGTGCGACGGTTTCAGGACTCCCAGAGCGATTCTGGGACTCTCGGAGGCGTGACGGCTGATGAACGGGACGGTATTATTTAGGATTTGATGTATTCGTTCGTGTCGCTCAGGGGAAATCCCGCAAGTAGGCGCAAGCTTTGGGAGTACCTCAAGCAGAATTTGCCCGCTCTGGAGTACGTCAACCTTGGTATCTGCTCTCTTCACACGCGTCCAGCATCTGCTGACCGGTCTTCTGCTGCCTGCCACTTACAGGAAGCGCTTCGAGGGCGTACGTAGCAACTTAATGAACAGTTTTTAGTTCACCACTGATATGCATTTCATTGCAGAACTTCTCGCTCGGCCGCCTTGTCTCGTACTCCTTCGACAGCCTCGCTCAGCCCGGCGACGCCGAGCAGGTGGAGGCCTTCTTCGGGGACAAGTGCGTGCCTTGTCTTTCTTCGGATTGGGTTTTATTCATTTTTACTGACGTCTTCCTGTTCATTGTACAGGGACACGAGCAAGTACTCGACCAACCTCGCGCAAGGCCTGGACGCTGTCGTGCGTACCGTTCCCCTTGCGCTTACAACATGGCAGTCGGGCTCACGACTCCGTTTTCCAGCGCTCCAACACCGCCTGGCTGCAGCGGGACAAGAAGGTATGTGTCAATCGAGAAAGCTGAGGGGACAGACAATGCTGACAGGTATGTTTCTGCAGGACGTGGCGGATTGGCTGAAGGCGAACGCGGCCTGAACCGATTATCCGTCAAGCTGCTGGTGCGAAAGCTATGTGAAAGACAAGACTTTCTTGGTTCTACGAATGAAGATTACAATGTTGCCTGTGTTCTCACGCTGTGCGGTCTGTTCTGGCAAGGCAAAAGCTGTGATGTCCAATCGACCGTGAAGCAGGCAAGAGCTCGCTGTCCAACAACGTTGATGCTTGTGATTGCAGATTTGCCTGCTGTTCAATCTATTTCCAGCTACTATTATATCGCGCTCGGAAAGATTGCTTTCGCATCCTCTCCCCTTTCTTTCTTGGCAACATCGGGGAGGAAAAATGCACGTGACGATTCGACGGCAATATCGACGCGTCCGCAACGCGCTCGAGTTCGCCATCAAGCGACCGCCATCTCTTGACAATATGGATTACGGCTTGAAAGCAGTACGTGGAATATCTGTTCATGCCCCGAGACATGCTCAAAAGCCCTTCGCAGGTGCATGACCAGCTTCTGCTGAGCAGCGAGTGGCTGTGCCGCGTCGATCCAGACTCCGGCCAGGCTTACTTGTTCAAGTTCGCTGTGCTGCCAGACGAGCTTGGGATCATCTTCCTCTTCTCGGACACGAGTTCGGTGTGGACCGAGACCCTCACAGGCCACAGGCTCACGCGGCGGGCGCGCGAGCTGGATACGGAGGACGTCGGTTCGATCATGGATTCGGCAGACGAGGAGGCATGGATCAATGTGAGCTTCCTCCCTCTCATCTCTCCTGAGCGGTATACTCAACTAATCCAACCCCAAAGTCGAAACTGGACCTTCTCAAAATGCACTTCTGCCCGACGGTGACCTTCGCTCCAAGACGTGTCGGCCGGGGTTGAAGCTGACGCACCATCTTCTATCGCTTCACCAGGGGATCCTCCAACTCGACATGACCATCGGCGAGCGCACTAGATTTGCAGATTTCGTCGTATCTTTCGAAGCGCACGATGGCGAGTTCTCTTGGCGCGTTGAGGGCGAGGAACTCAACCCTAAGCAGGCGACCGAAGTCCTTTCGAAGCATCTTCTTCGTCCGCTAATTGGCCTGTCCAGCGTGCTCTGCGAGCCGGACGTCCAGCTTAAGGATAACCCCGAAACTCTAGAAAAGGTAAGTATACGATGTGCGTCTATCTCTTGTGCTCAACAAAGCTCATCCTCTGGCCAGGCGATCGACTCGACCGGAAGGTCGGCGGCGCGCAAGCCGGGACAGTTTACGAGGGCTTTTTTTGGTCAGCCCGACACGGCAGGTGCCTTGAGAAGGTTCACCGAGGTATCGAACGGGGTCAAAAGACCAGGTGCGTCGCTATGCTCCTCATCTCTCATAACTCATCCGCGGTGCTGAACGAGTCCGCACCTCAGGACCCGTCACGTCCTCTGCCCCCTCTCCGCCTCTCAAAAGAAATGCTACAACTGGTGAAAGAGTCAGTCTTTTCCGAGCTTGAACCTTCCACGCGATTGAATGCTAATCCGAAGAACCGAGAGCAGACTTCTTCCTCCGCCTCTCCCACTCCACGGCGTCCGACGTTCCGCGACTCTGCCGAGCCGTTGGCCGAGCCGGTCCCCTCGCGCGTGTACGCTACCTCGTCGCCTACGCCAGGCGCAAGGCTCGAGGCTGCGACCAGTCACCGCCGCAGCCCGATCGACTCGTCCGCGACCGAAGACTCGATAGACGAGCCGCTCAGCACGCCCGCTCCTTCACCGAAGTTCAAGACACCTTCTCCCCCCCCGCAGCCCGAGAAACGAGAGGAGAGGCAGGAGGTTGGAAATGAGGCTAAGAGGGACAAAGGGAAGGAGACGAAGAAAAGGAAGGAGAAGGAGGTCACGCCCGAGCCGCCGTCATCGTCATCGGCGACGATGCCGAGCCAGAGCCAGATGACGCCCAAGAAGGGCAAGGAGGCGTTGCAGGCAATGTTGAAGAGGAAGCCAAAGGTGAGCGAAAACTTACTCTGTGACTGGCATGGCCCGGACTCGGCTCTGACCGCTGCCCTGCACAGGCGCGAGCGCCGCGAAGCGGGTTTTGATGTTTTCTTGCATTTGATACCCGTTGAACCAGTCTTTTCCGCATGTGTTTAACGTTGTTGTGCCACTCGTGCATTCATACATAGGACACACACACACGACAGCACAGCAATCCGACTGTAAAGTGTTTTGCAGAACTAATTGACTTGCGCCATCCAACGCAGTCCTATATACGCCCATGGACGTTCGGATCACGACAGCTGCAGTGGACGGGACAGCCACTTCCACATCTCAGTCACCCTCCCATGATGATCTTAAGAGAACGCAGGCCCTTGACACGTCACCTTATCAGCATCGAAACCAGCCTACCTACTGGTCAGCATCGTCCCCACCACCACATCCGGCAAACACGTCGGCAATCAAACATCAATCAGCATCGGCACATCGTTCTTCATATTCCTTCATCGCGTGCGCGTTTCGTCTCTCAGCGTCGGGGGGGAGAGTCGAGCGGCCATGCCCCACGCCCAGGCCCTCGGTATGTACAGCGACCTAAGACAAACAAGAGATGTTGAATCAAGAAGGGTAGTGACCAACAGCACGACGGCGACACCAAAAGAAAGAAAAGAAGAATGAAGAAGAGAGAAGGAAGAAAGGCAGGAAGACCGTGTGTGTCTACAGGCGGCGACGGCGAGATTGGGCATAAGGGTCCGTCGGTTGTCTTGTTGGACTGGGTGGGTGTATGAATGACAACGAGTTGGAGTTGGCCCAACGAACAAACAAGAGAGAGTGAAGAAGGGTAGAATAGTGAAGAAGGGACGAGGCGTCGATGTGATGCGCCGGGCGTTGCAAAGGGTCGGGAGATACTTTAAGAGAGAAGGGGAAAAGGAAGTCGTGACGGGTCGTTCGGCCTGCACGAGGGAGAAGCAGCCGTCAGGATCTTCCCTCGTCGTCCACAGAAAGAAGGGGCCACGAACCGCATGGGGGAGGGGCAAGTCAATCAAGACTCCGCAGCGGGCTGCGCGGGCGCGGCGAGCTCGCCCGAGGGGAAGTTCCCGCTCGCCTCGCCGCCGTCCTCCTGGCTGATGTTGTGGAAGTCTGTAGTACCCACGCCCATACCCTATCAGCGACTTGCTCCGCTTCCCTTCTCTCCCCTGAACCAATCTCTCCACAGGAAACGGGGAAGACTTAAGACGCACCGAGGATCTCGCTATACATCATGACCTTCCACGTGTCAACGGGGAGGTCGGCGTCGTTGAACGACCAGTCGAACTGCTCGGCCGCGACGGGCTCGTCGTTCGGGTCATGGTACGGCGCGAGGTAGGGGTGCGCGAGCGACTGCGCGGCGGTGATGCGCTTGCGCGGGTCGAAGCACAGCATCTGCTCGAGCAGGTCGAGCGCTGGAGTAACAAAGAACACAACAATAAGCGGCTCGTTCCAGCCACTCTGCGTATACGGAAGAGTGGGAAGGAAGACCCACCGAGAGGGTCCGCGTTCCGGAACTTCTGGCTGAACGGCACCTTTTCCCGCTTCGGCAGGGACTGGACGAATCGCAAGGTCTGCAAAACAGCGGAAGGACAGACATCGTCGCGAACGTCAGCTTCTCTGCACCTCTGCTGCTCCCTCGTGCATGGCGGTAGGGCCTTCGACGCACGTTTTCGCTGCAGATGGTTTGGATGACATCGTCGGGCGGGGTGCCGAGCAGCTCGGTGATGATTGAGAACTGGTTGACGTCTGTTCGTGCGCCCGTCCGTGCTCAGCCTCCAGGGTCCCGAAGCGCCGAGGAAAATGAGAACGCACGGTCCTTGCCCGGGAACAGCGGCTTGCCCTCCAGCATCTCCGCGAAGATGCAGCCCGCCGACCAGATGTCCACTGGAAATGATCGGGCGACCGGTAAGCGTCAACTTCGCCTGGGAAAAGGAAGAGGACGGCACGCACCCGCAACGTCGTACTTCTGCCACGTGAGCATGATCTCGGGTGCGCGGTAATAGCGCGTCGAGACGTAGCCAGTCATTTGCGGATCCTGGATGCGCGCCAACCCAAAATCACAGATCTACGGCGAGGCGAGCGTTCAGGACATCAGCCGCTGCACGCCTTACGGAAGCGCTCGCGCGAGGATCACACCTTCAAATCACAGTTCTCATTGACAAGAATGTTGCTCGGCTTGAGGTCACGATGGACGACGCCCGCCGAGTGGACGTACTTCAGTCCTCGCTGTTCGGGGAACCGGCGCAAAAGCGCGTCAGGGGTCATGTCGCCCGAGGAGGGCAAGGGGAAAGACGCACCAAGATCTGGTACAGGAAGTATTGGATGAACTGCTTCTCGAGCGGCCGGCTCGTGAGCAGGCGGTGCAGGTCGGTACCGAGCAGCTCCGTGACGAAGTAGATGTCCTCGAGGGGCGAGATGAAGATATCGGAGAGGGAGATGATCTGTGCACTCCCGGAAAGGTCAATACACTTGCTTGCTTCGAGGCGGGGTGAAGTAACGCAAGGCGCACGTTCTCGTGTCGGATATGCTTGAGCAGCTTCAGCTCGCGGTACGTCCGCTTCGACAGTACAGGTGTCGAGAACGGCTTCATGATCTTCTTGATCGCGACGGACGTGCCGGTCAGTTGGTCCTTAGCGGAACTGGAGGCCGAGGGAAGATCGATGGATAGTCAGCATTTGTTGCGAGGTTGGGGGGCGCTTTGCAGTGTCGTTCGCGACGCCGTGACAGCAAGCGCTTCTCCTCGGACTCTACGAGAGCCGACGAGACAGTTTCGATGGACAGTAGGTAGGAGGGTTGCACGACGACGTCCCTGGCCCGCAGGACGACAGCCAGGTGACTGCCTCCCGGGTACCAGCCAGCCGGATCGTACCAGCCACCCCAGGCATGCCCGCGCCGCCTCCCCACCACAGCACCGTACGGAACCACGGAACCGCCTTAGAAGCGCAGCCAAGAGGCTCAGATGAGAAGCACTCACCAGACTAGGCCGAACGCGCCTGAACATCCCGGCCCCCACACAGCAGTCAGCACCATTACGTTCAACACGACGCCCCGCCCCTCGTCCCCCTGTCTGGTGCTGGGCACGAGAACGAGATTGCGCGCGGTGGAAGAGAGAGGAGGGCGAGTGGGCAGGCAAAGGGGGCGAACGCACCCATGCCAACCGGCTGGAGATCGACATAGCGCGTCGTGACCTCGAAGACGGTTCCGAAGATGGAGAGCTTGACAAAGTCGGCCATGGCCCTTGAGTGTGTGGAGTGCGGTTCTAGGGAGCGGGAGAAGGGAAGGGCGAGCGGAACGCGGGCGGTCGGGCGGGCGGGAGATGGGCGAGCTGCTTGGGGCCGGGCCAAACGGGGCGGGGAGGGGGACGCGTGTGTGAGCGACTTGTGGCAGCGGGGTGGATATACGGCCATCAGAGCCGTACCAGACGCTGTGTATTTTTTTGAGGGTGCGTCTGGGGCAAAGGGCGGGGTGGGCGCGGGCAGCGTGAGGCGGGGAGGGCAAAGTGCTGCTGCTTAAGCTGCTGTTTCTCGGTGAAGGTCAACGTCGGAGGCTGCGTTCGCTCCACTGTCCACACTCAACCGCGCCCCTGGCTCGCCCGCCCAAGGCTGTCGGCGACTATGAAACCGTCTTATCGCCGAAGGTCTTCCCCGCACTCTGCCGCGGCCCCCGCGTCGATCTCGCTCAAATTGCAATGAAAAATCCGGCATTCGGGATGGATCTGGACCCCTCATCGTCATCGACGACCGCCCTGACCGCCCCCCTGCGACATGCACGACGATCTCCACCTCAAACTGATCGTCGCCGACGACGTTCTCGCCCGGCAAGGGGCGCTTCGACTTCGAGATGAGGCTCAAGTGCCTCTGATATGGCCGGCTTAGTGACCAAATCCAAAAGTGCAGATCGTGCATAACGGACGCATTAACGAGTGTTGGACGTTCGACGGGGCAGGCCAAGGCCCACAAAAGCCGCAGGCGCGCCGCTCCTGTATACCGACTCCAACTTCGTGAGAACGAGGAGGAGCTCGGAGTAGTCCTTCCCATACGATTGTCCTATGGGATTCTTTTTATTTGAAGCAGTCGACATTACTTCTCTCTGCTTGTGTCCTTGCGAAAGCAGAGCAGATCTCCCATAGGGTCCGGGAGTCTGAGTCAGTCTGCACTGCCATGTGCAGTCTGCCGACCGCAGCGCTATGCGACTCTCAGGCAATACCTCACCGGTGTGCTTATGCGCCGATCGACGCTGCTTAGTTCCCTCAAGAGCCAAGAATGGCTGCAGGTCAGGTACAACGTGTTGCGTCAGCCTGCCAACCTGGGTACACTGCGGTCCTCAGGAGACCAAATCCGCGCATGGTCGCATGCGCATATAGCGATTATTTTCTCCCGGGACTTGTTCTTTCGCGGAGATACTGTCATTCCTAGAATTCATCAGCATTCCAGAACACGCAAGTGCACGGCAGGCTTAGCCAGTGCAACGAGCCGTGTACCAGTTCTGCACCTTGCAAGTTTGTTCTGTGCGGTATTTCTGCATAATTTCAGCCTTGAATTACCTGACGGACAAGGGTATTGCAGGCAACCATGGACAAAGTTGACCTGAAGGACGCAGGTACGTCTCAAGCCGCACGGCCGTACAGTGACCGACTGAACGAAAGCAGGAGGCTCGCTTGTTTCCATCTATATCACGAGCAAGTTCAAACAAGGAACGAAAAACAGTAAAATTTGTAAGGGGAGCATTTTCATTAGCGTACATAGACGGTAGCGCTGACCTGTCACCATTTCCGCCTCACTCGCCTTAAAAACCAAACGTCCTCGGAGAACTTATATAGGGCTTCAAATAGTCTACAGCAGCGTCACAATCCCACCTCTGACTGTGGAAGACGCGCTAGCGACTTGTCCTTTTCCACCACATCTGTTCGCTCAACCTTCCGCATCGCAATTGCTCGCTGCACATGAATCGGCATCAAGTTTGAGCCAGGCCTCTCATTATAACTTCGGGGGGCTGTACAGCCCGATCTAGCTCATGGGCGACATTCGAGCGCAACATACACATCAAATTAAAGCCCGCTCCTTCTGACACTCACTCATACTCTCCCGTCATTCCGGGCCACTCATTGCTTCGCTTACTTCAGACTCCCGCTTTGGTTCCTTTTTTCATTTCTCCTCGCATCAGTATGAGCAACGCTTCCAAAACCTTGAACGAATCAGCACTTTCCCCGGTTACGCTGAATCACTTCAACCACCCTCGCTTCCCAGCTGTTGGACTTGTGCGATTTGGTCGTATGTTCCTGCGTTCGGTCTTACACTCTGACCACCTGGCGCCTAGCTAACACATTCTCTCCAGCACATTTGTACACTCTGCCGAGCTTTCGCCCAGCCGCGTGCGGACGGCGAGTAGGAAGCAGGACACATCATCCCTACTCTGTCGACATGAAGTCTGTGCATGTACTGCTGCGAGTGGCATCGTGAAAGGCAAGAAATGTGCATAGCTGAAAGATGATCGATGATGGTGGCACGATGTGGACTGATATCCTGCGCCCGTGCCATGGACAGCCGGACGTCCCATGCCACCGTCGAGCACCTGGCGGCCTCCGGACGGCAAAGCGAGGTATGCGCTGCGTTTCCTGTGAATTTCCTCATAAAAAATCTTCCTTTAGTCGGACCAATGCTCTACAATAACGAAACGCATCTTGTGGGCCTTGACACCCTCTGCCGCCGCTTCCAATAGCGGTTCCCTATGCACTCAGCAACACGATTGATCTCCTCCTTTGCTAGAAAGTCTTTTATTCATCAAGCCCGTCCCTTCTCTCTCTCGACGCCTCCCATCCTCATGCCGGCATCCGCGAGATGATCGCTTCCAGCTCGTCCTCGCTCAAGATGTGGAACCCCTTGTCATGCGTGACCTGCTCGCGCACACCGCCCCCAACAACATCAGAATCCCCAAACGATCTGGGAAGATTGCATAGAGGGGAGAGGAAGGAACGTACCTGCGCCAGCTGCACGTTGTACTTGTCCAGCTTCTCCTCCATCACTTGCTTCAGCACCGAGACGATCAGCACCTGCGCGTCCTCCAGCGACATCGTCTATTTTCCCATCCACCCATGACCCCAAAATCAGCTTCCGCCCCACCATTTCCTACCCAACTGCCCAACTCTTCTCCCCGGGCGCACCTTGTGGTACTTGTCCTGCAGCTCGTTCTGCGCCGCCTCCGACCCAGACCCGATCGCCTTCGCATCATACCGCATGAACGTCCCGGATGGGTCCGCGTGATACCTGCGTGGACAGAACAGAGTGAGGTGGGAGTGGGGAGAGAGGGAGAGCGGAGGGAGAGCGGAGGTGGGAGAGGGAGGACGGACAGTTGGGGTCCCCGCTCGTCGATGCCGGCGATCAGGAGTGCGACACCGAACGGACGGGACTGAGGGCGAGCGGGAGGGAGATTAGCATCGAAGGGGAAGAAGGTGAATCTCGCTGTACTATGTCTGTCATGGTCGGTTCTTTCGTTCCCCTAGGTGCAGCTTCCCTACCCTCTTGACTTCCCCCCTTGCCTTCTCATGCGCTCCATGCCTGCCTACGGCCAGGACTCCAGCACTCCCCATATCCCATAACAAACCCAAACTCACCATGATCGCCTCGTCGTCCTCGTCCACCCCCTCGCCGAACCGCAGCGCCAGATCGCACACCGCCTGCGTCGTGCTCTCGATGCCGAGCGGCTCGTCGTACGTGAAGCGGTGGTTCTGGCCGGTAACACGCGCATGGTCGATCATGGTGCGCGCGTCGGCGGTGAGGCCGGACATGGCGCAGCCCATGTGCGAGTCGATCTCCATGATCTTCTCGATCGAGGTCGAGACGAGGAGGGAGGACTGCGAGCGCTTCTCGACGCCGAGCATCACACCCGAGGGGGTGGAGATGCCCAGGGCGGTGGAGCCGAGCTGCAGGAGGAGGGAGGGTGATGGGATTTAGAGGGGGCGAGGGGTAGGAGCAGGGGCGAGGGGTGATGGCGGACCTTGATGGCCTCGATGGCATACTCGACTGGGGGTCCACCGGGTCAGCTCCCGGGAGAGCATGAGATATTCACAGATAGCGCACCCTGGAACAACCGCCCCTCCGGCGAGAAAGTGTTGACACCGCGGTCTGTTCCCCCGTCCATCCCTGCATCAGCACCGTGCACCCCTGCCCGTTCCGACCAAAGCAAGCTGACCGTATTCAGAGCGAGTGAGGAACTGGAAGGGGGCCAAGTTTCAGCCGTATTCTTTAAATAAAGACAGATATCCACTCACCATGACTGAATTATATGAAGGTCAGAGGAGGAAGGCGTCGGTCGTGTTCGAGAGACGCGTTGGTGTCGAGCTGACGCAACTACTCGAGCAGCGCGCAACGTCGAAGTGCCCTCGCACCGCGTTACGGTTTCTCGCTTTCACTGCCTCTTACTCTCGATGGAATCCCAGTGCACGACGTTGAAGAGGGCACTCCACAAGAGCTCCAATCCTGTTTTCAGAAAGCAACGCTAAAAATTGGTAAGGCTGGTCCCCGCTCATCAACGCCCGGCCCTGACAGCGGGCACCGCCGATGCGTGCTTTCGTCCAACCACTGCAACACGCTGGTTGGATTTCAAGCAAGGTCGGCATAAAGAGAACAAGTTCAAATAAGTGTGTACAGGAATCTGACTCTTTTAACTACTCCTCAATCCGAGTTCCATCCCAAGGCAGTCTGACCTGGCCCACACTTCTCTTTGAGCCTTCGCATCGAACGTCACAGCCTCGGCCTACCACCATCCCCCGACGCCTCTCCATTCCTTCTCACAGCTTCAATTCAGAATTTGCATTATCGCTCATCTAGACTCAATCAGCCCGACAAGCACCCGCTTACTGGCGGACAGCCGCGATCGCCTCGACCTCCACCAGGACGTCCTTGGGGAGACGGGCGACCTGAGCGAATAAGAAGACGTAGTGAGCATGGATGCGACAAGACCAATGAAAGGGTGCGGCGGAGGACGAAGGGGGAGGCGAAGGTAACAAAAGGCGGTAGACGCACCTCGACAGCCGAGCGCGCAGGCTTGTGGCCCGCGAACGCCTTCTCGTAGACGCCGTTGAACCTGACCAAGCGCCCGAGTGTCAGCTCATGCATTCTCTTTTCAGCACCCCATTCCATGTTAACGGACTTGACGAAGTGGTTCATGTCCTACCCAGCTCCGCGCACGCGTCAGCACCGTCCCCACATTCTTCCTCCGGACACTCAGCAGAAGACGCACCTTGAGGAAGCAAGTGGACTTAATAACGTCCTTAAGGCTGGAGCCTGAAGCCTCCAGCACAGCGCCCAAGTTCTTGAACACCTGCTCCTGCATCCTCTCCCACACCACCACAGCCCATCAGCCTTCCTTCCCCGTACCCTTCCCGCGTCTTCCCGACGCACAGTCTGCGCCTCGATGTCGCCCTCGCCGACGATGGTCATCGACTTGGGGTCGAGCGGGATGCAGCCAGACGCGTAGACGATGCCGTTGTAGGTGATCGCCTGGACTGCGGACCGGGCGTGAGTCAGGATAGGAAGGGAGGGATGGTGCGCTGAGCAGGAAGGGAGGTACCGTAGGGGCCGATGGCCGAAGGGGCTGGATCCGCCCAAAATGGGTCAATAAAACTCTTGAAGCATGATGGGAAAGCGAGAAACGCACCCTCAGAAGTGGCAGTGACCTTGAAGGAGGAAGACACTGCCCACCGAATCATCCCGCCCATCAGCACCTACCCACGCCTCGCCCTGCTCGGCCCCATCCAGCATCAGCAGCGGAATCCGGACGTACTGATGCGCGTAGACGTCGATAAGGAGCGGACGGGAACGAAAGAGCGAGCTGCGAGAGTGCGAAGCATGGAGAGCTGGACAAGTGGTTCGGTGGTTGAGACGCGTCTTCGCCGACGGCGAGGGTTCCTTTCGGCCGCTACGCGCTGGATGCCGCCAGAAGCCGCATCGCATCGCCGGCGGCGTACCTTCATACTGAAGACGATGTCATTTTTCACTGTTACGAGGTATTTACAATGGGTATACGAAGAGAACAACGAAAGAAGGCGCTCGACGGTCACCGGTGGAATCGGCGCCTTGCGTCTCCTGCTGGTACCGTGCAGTGCAGACTCCAGCAGTGTGTCACGAAGATGTGGTGACAACAGCCAGCTATTTTCTCATTGAGTACCTATGTAATTCCGGAAGTTAGGGCGAAATTCAATCAGAGCGGAAACATCAGTCAAAGCAGACGCGTTCTCTGAGCGTTGAGCGTCACAGTGGTTGAAAGCCCGCGTAGCGCAGACCTGGGACTATTGGTCATGCTTCATGAAAAGTCGTCAAACGGTCGAATGTCTTTCTATCAAGCGCTCAGAAAAATATCGGGCCCATGCAGCAGCAGCTCACCCGAACCACTCGTTCTCGTCGTCGTTCGGCGCAGTGCCCCCTTCGCCCTCCACGACGACCCAACGCGGCTTGACCTTCAGGCGCGGCGTCTCGTAGTGCAACGGGACCACGAGGCGGCGCATGTTAGTCTTGAGCGCCTTGGCATGCTTCTGCGCGCTCTCCAACGAGGGCCCGAGGTTGAAGGGCGGGATGAACGTGCCCGCCGGCAGCGGCGGAGGAGCGGCGTGCTGCGGCGCGTGCTGAGGGGGCGGTTGAACGGGTGGTTGGGAGGAGGCGAGTCCCGCCGTGGGCGCTGGAGGAGCGGGTGTCGGAGCGTTGAGGTTGAGGTTCTGGAGGAACTGCTGGATTGGCCCGAGTCCGCCTTGCACGGACGCAGTGCCTGCAGGCTGCGTCGCCGGCGCGGCGGTCGCGGCGCCGGGGAGCCCAGCGCCGGCAGCGCTCGGCGCTGCAGAGGTGTAAGAGAAGAATAAGAGGCCAGGTAATGAGGAGATTAGAAACCTACCTTGCTGACCAGGCGGCGGCAGGGCAGGCTGGGCGGTCGCCAGAGGAGGGGCGGCGGGCGGCTGCGCAGTGTTTACCTGAGGTCTGCAGCGTTGAGGACGCCTCCAAGATGCGCACCCACCGCCGCCGCCAGAGCTGCCATAGCGGGACCTCCGGCTCCCGCTGCACCTGCCGCAGTCATACCGACGACGTGGCCGCCGGGCAGCTGAAAGGTAACGGGCATCCAGCCTCCAGCGGGCCCGGCTGCGTTGGGCGAGTCGGAAGGGTCGGGCGAGAAGACTTCCTTCCAGCCGCGGCAGCGGAGCTGCAGGATAGAACATTAGGCTAGAAACATAAGCATGGGAGGGAAGCGCCTGAGACTGTTCTCATACGCACACGAAGAAGAGAGACAGCTTTGTAGAAGTCGCCGGGGTCCTCGGTGAGCTTCCGTTCGCGCGTCCCCAAGCGGGTGGTCGACGCCGAGCGGGGGCGAACAGATTCTGGGATTCGAGGAAACTCGTCTGCGAGTCCGATCTCGCTGAGCAACTCCTCGCTGGGCAGGCGGCGGCCGAGGAGGAAGACTGGAGGGACGTGGCAGGGACTAGACTCGTTGGGCTGCGGATAGTGCTGCGACAGGACCGCGAGGTCGAGCTGCAAAGGCACGAGGACGTGAGCTGTGCTACAGCTGAAATAAAGCCAACCACGTACCCCGACGAGAGCGAAGAAATCCTCCAGCGCCTGAAACTGACCCCATGCCAGCTCCCACCAACAGGTCTTGTCCGTGACCGACTTCAGGCACACAGCGCAGGACATGAAGTCCCTTAAAGTACGCGTCCAGCGACAGGCCTGCGCGTGGCGCTGGCGCTCGCCCTTGGTGAGCTCGATGCGCTTGTCGTCGACCGAGACGCGGGAAAGAGCGAAGAGCAGCTCGGAGCAGAGCTCGGGGATCGAGAGTACCTTCTCGAACGCGGTCGGCGCGGCGGCGGGCGTGAGCTGCTGCCGCGCTTGGAGGAGCAGGAGCTTGCGGTACGCGGGGAGGAGGGTCGGGATCACTTCCGCTGCGATGTAGAGGGACCAGGCCTCAACTGGAGGGGAATCATACTCCCAACCTCCGTCAGCAAGACGCCTCTCCATTGCTTGTGCTGATTGTGAACACACCTGGGACGCAGAAAGCTTGCGATACAGCACTCATGATGGCTGATAGATGAGTAGGTTTTGGAGGACTTCGAAAGATCAGATTTAGTATGAAGGCGAATCTGGGCAGGCTCTCGGACCTACTCGTGGTGGTAAGTGGGCAAAGTGCTCGTCGAAGGACGCCTTACGAACGGAACGGAAACAGCGACGGATAGCGGAGAAGCGTCAGTGTTTGGCCCGCCGCTGTCATCGTAGCCTACAATAATTTCCGAATGGTTCGGGGATGCATGATTTCAGCCGCATCTGACAGGTATGATTTTTGGTAACTTAATTGAAACGCCCAAGCGTAACCCCAGCCAGACACTAGTCCTCAGCCACACGCATTGCAACGACAAGCCATCGACGAAGAGTGTCTGGGTGCCCAGAAGGCAGTCAGATATATCTCGCAATAAATTGGTCAGAAATGGTCACTCGATTAATCTATCCTGTCTTTCCTGATTACTGGTCGTGGACACGGAGCTTCAGCTATGTGACGGTGAAAGCCAGTAACAGCACACAGAGCATCGCAGACCGAACGTACGTCTATCCAGTCCAAATCCAATCTATCCTATGCCCAAAACCCACAAGGGAAATAAAACAGGGCGCCATTCTCTAAGCGTAGACCTCCGCCAACCGCCCAGCCCACTTCTCCCTCACAGCGCGGACCTGCTCGACCGCGTGACCTACCGCCGTCCAGACCTGCCCGTCCGCCTCACCCCAGATCTGGGTCTGCCACTGCAGCTCAAACTGGTCGCGAAGGTGAGTGGCAAAGACGGTCTGATTGTACGCGTCCACGGGCGTCGCGAGGAGGTAGTCGGTGAAGAGCTTCCACGACGGGACGTAGTACTCGCGGACGATACCGGCCCATTGTTTGCTGAACGGTATTGGGGAGTCAGTCTCGTGAAGAGAGAGTTCCGAGAAATATATGGTCGAACCTTGCGTAGCGGTTGAGACCCCAGGGAAGGGTGGTGGCGAGACCCCACAGCGTCACTTGGTTGCGCGCATCGTACTCGAGGAAGTCCGCCTCCGTCGAGTTGGTGGACCATGAGCGAGCTGGCGAAAGCGCGCTAGTCAGCGCAGTCTTGCAGAGTAAACGAAGCTATAGAGGTAGATATCCCTACACTCGTCGATCCACGAAGAAAGGAGGAACTGCTCGTCCGTTGCGAGGACGCTGTCGAGGTCGATGAGGAGCTCGACCAGCTCACTACCGACTGAGCTGATGACAGTCGGATTGGGTGAGCTGGCGTTGTATGCGGCGGTCATCTGAAACAGGCGGGGTTTAGATCAGATACACATCCGCAGGGCCGCTGATTGTCAGGAATTGAACATACCTCCTGATACAGCGGAATTGCCAGGTTGACAAGCACTTGCCGGGCAGTGTCGACGAGGTCGTACTTGAAGTGCTGGACCTGCGCCAGGGCGGGGCTCGCGTCCACCGAGGCGAGTAAGCTGTCGAGGGCGTCGACGATGACGCGCGGGTCGTAGGTAAGCTTAGTCGGGTGGTGGCCGACGCGGTCGAGCAAGCCGGTGGAAGACGGGACGAGCTCGACGATGCTCTTGACGACAGCTTGAACGGCGAAGTCGGTGTTGTTGTAAGCGGAAGACCACCTGAGGGATACAATTGTTTGAATATTCAGCGTTCCTAGGTGAAATGATTAGAGGATTCAAAAGGTGACACTCACAGCTTATCCCAAGCGGCGTGCGCAGCCTCCGCACCAGCAGATTGCGCAGGGTGGCAGAGCCCGTAGCGGCGTTCGATGAACTCCCACAACCAAGATCCAACGTCGACCGGCGCAGTCGACCATGCGGAGTCGAGGGTAAGCTCGTAAACCTGGCGTCTTCCAGTCAGCTGAGAACACCACGCCGCTGCAAGTGCACGTACAAGCTCGTTCTGGTTCATGCCTGTCGACAGCATGACAGTTTAAGCTTCTGAAGGGTGCAGGAAGCAGAAAAACAGTCAAAACATACCTTCCATGGTGATCCCGGTCCCGATCAGGTTGAACGAGTTCTCACGGGCACGGATGACTTCGTTTGCGTAGTGCTCGAGAGAGCCATAGAAGCCCTGAAAGTGCGCCAACGGTCAGTCGATTGTTCTCAAGGTGCGAAGAGACTTTCAAACGGCCCACTTGGTTCTCTGTGCTCGAGAGAAAGCAGTCAGCTTCTTGTTGTTGGTTTTAGAAGAAAATGCTTCGTCGACGTACGGCCATAATCGTGGAGCAAATTCCACAGCCACGGCTTTCCGTAGAACGACTCTGTGCTGTTCCATGCCGGGATAGCCTCGGACGCCTGTATCGCAGCAATAATCAGCATGCATTCCGCAGTGTCGGGCTCAGGACTCACGAGATCGAGGACCAGCAGCTCATCTTCCGCTGCACCCGAAAGCAGGGCGGGAATCGTAGTGTCGTTCCAGCTCTTCTTGTCGCTCACAAACAGCCTGAAAAAAGCCAGTGTGTCAGGGCAAACAAAAGATGAAGACCTGACGGCGAAAACTCACCATCCCTGCATCACCCAGATTGCTTCCGGGTCGACCGCGCGCAGGCTTGCCACAACCGAGCGGGTGTTGTTGGCGAGGTAGTCCGAGTCAGTGGAGAGCGGCTTCAATTCGTTGAAGAGATCGATCGAGTAGTAGTGGCTCGTCCAGCCGCCGTAGAGCTCAGCCTGCTTGGCCAGGAACGCAGACTGCACGGTGGGGAAGGTGTCCCAAGTCGGATCAAGGGCGGTCTGTAGAAGAGTAAACGCTTGATTGTCAGCATTGAATCGTATCGTCAGGGTCATAAATCCTAGACGCAAACTCACGTCTTGGGTGTACTGCTCCGGGAAGTCTCCCCACGTCGAGGCCTTGAGGAGCTCCGGACCGTCGAGGATATCGTGCAGTGCCTCAGGAACGAAGCCGTTGAAGGCAGGAAGCACGGGCGTCATGCCGAGGGCGACCATGCGAGCGATGATGCGCTTCTGGAGGTCCCACTGCTTGTCGATCCATTCGGCCGAAACCGGGCGCGGCCAGGAGCCGTGGATGTTGCCTGTCCAGCATTCACACCATCATAAGTAAGGTGGAGAGGGAAAAGTTGCATTGCGAAGCTCACCCATGCGCTGCCAGGCCTGGAACGCAGGTCCAGAGAACCAGTTGTAGATGTCCTCATCCGCGAGGCCCATTTCGCGGAACACCTCGCGCCCTATCGAGGGGTGACGCAATCAGGTGAGCTTCATCCAGGACTTATGATACGATTCAATCTCACAGATGTACTCCTGCCCGCCAGTGGCCAGGGGAAGGTTTATGCCGTGGAGAGCACTCTGTGAAATCGCAATGAGTTCAGCTTTCAGTCGACAAGACAAGCGCTCTAGAAAGGCGCAAGGCAAAAAGTGGCAGACTCACCCAGTCGAGCAAGTACTCCCATTGATTCCAGTCGTAGAAGGCCTGCATGCGTGGCACCTTTGTCTCAGTACACGAGCGATGCTACGGCTAGTAAGAACATACAGTGGTGTAAGAGAAGGTTACGACCTGCAAGTCGAAATTAATTACTTAGGTCACATGTATATTTATTTGAGCGCCCTTTGACTCACGTTGAAAGCATAGCGCCATTTAGCCCAGCTGGAACCGTCAAGACCGTTGTCTCCGAGAGAGGGGAAGTCTTCGAGCAAGAGATCGTCGAACGTCGTCCCGCTCCTGTATGTGGCGGACGGAAAGTGTTCAACTCTCCAGGGCTTCAGGTGAGGCTGCTTACCAGTACATGTCTCCGCCAACAGTACGCAGATAGGTCAATAGACCTCGCGACAGGCCGGAGGTCGTCTGGCCTTCGATGCGAACCTTCCCTCCCCGGCCTTCCACGATACGGAAAGCATCGTACTCGGATTCTCCGGCTCCAGCCGCCCCTTCCGAGAGGACGAACTCGAAAAGGTGGTGGACTCGGTGGGGGAGTCGGCGCTTGACAAGCGCATGCAGAGCCGCTGCGCCGCTCGCCTCGGCGGTGAGGGGGTTGAAAGTGGCGGAGACGTTCGTTCCGAGGGTACTTTGCGAGATGGGGCCCGCCGCAGCGCAGCCGAGGAGCGCGAGGAGAGACACAGCGAGGCGCATCTCCGAGTGATGGTCCGTCCGAACGCGAGAGGGTCAGTGAAGGCGTTTTGAGAAGAGCTGAACGAGAGCGGAAACAAGAAGACGACTAGATGGTATGGATGAGTGAGCAGCAATCCCTGGCTGTTGATCGATAAATATGCACGGCCGTGAGTGCGTCCAGAGGACAGTTTTTTAGATAGATCAGCAAGATGAGTTGAAGTTCCGTTGGAGGTGTACCCGTGGCTGGTGAAGGCCAATCCGGAGGCCATCCTGAGATGGCGTGGCGAGGATAAGGAACGTGCTTGCCCTGGCCAGCCCTCTCGACCTTGTTTTTGACCTTGTGGGAAGCCAGGTATTTTAGGGGACTGCCAAGCCTCTACAATCATCGCGCAGGTACGATGTGCTGCGGCGGCCAACATTCACACGTACAAAGACCTACCGCTTTTCTCAACAGAACGCGAGCGAAAAAAAATTGAAGGCGAGACCGCTGATGAATGGCCTGAAACTTTTGATGAGTGTCGCAAGTACTTTCATGGCTTTGTCCATGCCCTCGGGCGTATTACCTGTCGGTCGACTGCTATTCTCCGAAGTAGGATCTGCAATGTTGGATGTGGTTCTCTTGAGCGAAGGTGACCAGGCGGTCGGCCGCGAGTCTTGGGCTCCGAAGGTGTCTGCGAGCTTTTCAACCGTTGGATGATTTTTACGCGGTTACAACGTGAGCAACAGCACGCCGAACTGTGTAGAAATGGATTCAATCCAAGCTTGAATACTGTGAGAAGAAGCCACCACCGACCGATCTTTGAAAAGGCATCGAGACAGTAAGGAAGGGAGGCGGAGCTGACTGTGGTTGCTCGACCGCGGTGTCGTTGCCTCGAAGAAATACAAGAACGCTGTGTAGGGAAAACAAAAGAAAGACCAACTGAAAGATAGAGAGCATGTATGCAGGAATAATCCCCGGGCATTTCCGGAGCTGGAAGACAGTCCAGGGCATCACGCAGTTAAGCAGTAGCAACTCGAAGATAGAGCAGGTTCAGGAGTGTGGCAGAAGAGGAAGAGCTCGGGGCCATGGATAGTTTCAAAAAATTACTGTGGGAAAAAAGTCGTGAAAGTGTCGTTGATGTACTGGCACTGTCAATGTCAAGGGATCTGGCTGGCCTTCCTCGGCGGAATGTTGAGACCGGCGGAGCGGTTGCATAGCGTTGCGGCACATGACAGCAGGAATGTAAGCTATGGAGACCTGAGGTGAGGTAAATGATCAAAGGTCTGGGATGATACCAAAGGATTTGATACTTAAGCCCGAGTCTGTTTGGTATCTTCGCAGCGCGCTGGCCGGATGGGGAAGGAGAGATGTGAGCAGCTTGTAAGATCCGAAGAACCACAGAACCACATGCCCACGCGTGCAGAAGAGATATGAAGGAGGACTGCGGTACATTGAAACGGGTATGGGCTGGAAGGGCTTGGGTGCTTTGAGATGGTGAAGGTGTGCAGGTTCTGTGGAACGGGCGTGCGGGTTGCACCGGTTAGCTGGTTGCTCCGGAGAGCTGAGAGTAGGGCGTGTTCGTAATATGGGTAGATGTTTCATGAAGGTCGCATGTTGTGAGTTTCGAATGGGGCGGCGACGTCTTAGACTGCCGACTGACGCAGTGGTACACCTAGCGGCTTTTGCAATCCAGAGAACACACGAGCCTTGAGAAACGAAAACATGGTGTCGCCTACAATTTTAGATGAACTTCGAAAACCCCGTAGAGCATACTGGGAGTGTGGTGTGCAAGCTGGAGTCAAGGTGAGGTGGACTACAGCCATGGCACTTCGCCACCGTGACGCGTGACGGTGAGAGACGGTAAGTAGCCCGTGTGATCCGGAGAACACACGAGCATCCAAGAAGCAGGAGCAGGGAAAACCAATCATAATGATGTAATGATATGCTTGAAAGCTCCGCAGAGCTTGGGTCGGCGAGCTTGCGTGGTCGTCGTTGGGTAGAGCGTGGTGCGCTATGGCACGTGTTAGTATCGGCTCCGTAAAGCTCAACTCTTGCGAGTTTGCCAAGTACGAGAGGTCGAGGAGGAGATGGTGGAGAGTGAGAGAGAGAGGCGCGGGGGCGAACGAGTCGAGGGGGCGGGTGCGGATGGCGGGTGCAGGGGACTGGAATGTTGCTTGGCGCGAGCGGGAAGCAGACTGACACGTGTGTTTGGGAGCGTTTTGAAACGTTTGTTTCGCTTTTCTCAAACGGTCGAGGAACGCCAGGGAATCGAGATAGTGCCTGCTTGTGTCAGCGAAAGCAAACAGCTGGCGCCCGCTCAAACGACGCATGTGTGGCGACGGCAACCATTGAGCCGAGGAAATGTCCAGTTAATCGTGCAAATGTGTATGATAATCTATGCGACCTGCTCAGTCGAATCCGGCCTTGCCGAGGTCCCACTCCCTCAACATCCCCCTCTTTGCGTACTTCATCCCTGCGCGCGCTCACCCCGCGTCAGCCTTCCTCTCCCGGTTCTCAGCGATAGCAATCCACGACGTACCCATCAGCCCCGGCTCGTCCTCCCCAAGCGTCTTCCCAATCGCTTCGCCCGCCTCACGAATCGCGTCCACCGCCGCCTTCTTGCGCTCCCTCTTCTCCCTCTTCTTGCGCTTCCTCCTCTCCTCGGCCACCATCCGCCTCCCCCGCCGTCGCACTCGCCCACGCCCTGG